>JAIGNY010001007.1:845000-865000 GCA_020152595.1 Chiridota heheva
TATGCCTATCTGTGAATGCCGACGAAAATAAATCGTGGTGTTATTTACTGTCCATCTCCGAAGTTAAGGCACCATTTCAGTGTGTTTACGTTACAGTGACTGCACCATGCATTGTATAGTGTACCACAGCATACATGACTGCAGCCCAGTTTACGTATATTTCACAGACGAGTGAACAGACATGTGGACTCAAATTTCAACCAATTTTGACCATCATCGTAATTTATTAAGTTGAACAGTTGAGTTTAAATAAGGACCTTAGTATATATATATATTTTTTTTGCTTAATTGTTCAAGGTTTTTTGGGAGATAGAATTTCTTCCGATTCTGAAGAAATTGTATTGTACTCGTTAGACTGATTTCTGCCTTGAAATTGTGTGGCAACAGCTTGGGCCTTAGTTGCCAGTTGATTTTGTGTTTTTCTCTATTATTTATCGTAAGTTTTATACATAAGATAACCACCTTTGTTTGAAGGTCTTGATTGTTGAATGACTATAAGGAATTTATGAACTACTCTTCTACACATGACAACTTGTGAGGATTTTGTTATTTGGTATCAGCAAATTCCACGAATCTTAGGCCAATGGCACTAACGTTAGATTTGTATTTGCATTGTCCCTTAAAGTTCATTCATGGATAAAGTGATTACTAAGACATAACTAACTTATGTACTTGCCAAAACGCCAAAATTGACTTCGAATTTGTTACACCATTTGTTTACAGATAAGAACATTTTGTGATATATTCTTTTTAAAGCACTGGAAAAGTTTCCATTGGGGAGGGGTGGTGCATTTTTGGAGGTGAAGCATTTTTTCCTGATATGTAAAAATACTGAAGTAGAAAGTGTGGTGAAGTTTCTGGAAAGGAGAGGGGCGGAGGGGGATGGGGGGGCTCAGAATGTATGGATTTAAAATGAATTATATATGGAGAGGTATCTAAAATATTAGATACCAAAAAGTAATTCTGGATTCAACTGCTTTGTACATTCAGGTATGATGAATAAACAGTCATTAAGAAGGTTAATCAACTGTGTGCAGTCATAGACAGTCCAGCCATTTGATCTGAACATGGTACATAGCTCCATGATCTGAAAAAACGTCTTGCAAACTTTTAAGAACAAAATTTTCATCATGTAACTCTTTCTTCTTTCTAGAAATTGCAAAGGCTTTTTTGCTCAGAATTCCATGCTCTTTCACATATCGTAGTATGAAGTATCCATAGTCCTTTAAGATAATGGATAAAGGCTACCTATATATAGTCATACGATACAAACGAAATGTAAAGTGATGTGTAAACCTAAACAAATACACAATTTTGAGACTAAAAAACACTTTAGTTTAAGTTTTAACGAATTATTTTCAACCCTAGAGAACGATTTCTTAACAGTTTGTTTTCATTATTCAGATAAGCTGCTAAGTATGTCGGTTGCTTCTTTATGCTCAATATTTCGCTTATCACCACTTATTCCTTTGATGATTAGCTATCAATCGAATATCAATTTTATTGAAATGTCTCCAAATGTTCTTGTCATGGTGTAACATTTCTTTACTAAAGCTTTCAGTAATTTTGTATTTCAAATCTATTGAAAATAGGGCATATAGGAAAGTGAACATTATAGAAAGTTAAATAGTTAAATATAAGAAGAAAACAAAACAATCAATAATCTCTTTATACAAAGCTAATTTTGGCCCAGGTTCTAATTGTCTGAGCCCATCATCCCATTGCAAAAAAAACAACTTGATACATATAAGATTTCTAAGGTCAATAGAGGTTCTTTGTGTGACGTCATACCCTCTTTGGGCGCTTTTTGCGCACACGAACTTGCCAAGCTGGCCGTCAACATTTTTTTTTGCTGCGATTCCATGTGTATTTCTGAAAGAAACTCCTTGTTTCTTTTGCAATCAGACGAATAAGTATACTTTTGGTTATTGTTAATAATGCTTACATTTATTCTGCATCCTTTTATCGTGGTGAATCGAAAACATGTTTTCCCTTCTTTCTTTTTTTAAATGAAGTTTTAATTCTTTGAAATTAAGTTTGACGGCCAGCATGGCACATGTCACGTGATAAGATGACGTCAGTAAAGAACCTCTATACCGTCCTAACATAATTCCACTGGATTATTTACATCAAGATGCCCACGGCTATTTGATCCAAACCCCTGATTGTATCAGCCTGTTGAATAGGACTGGTTTAGAGGCCCACCGAGGATCGAGTCCAGCACGCCAGATTGGGAAGCTTTACTGCGCGGAGGTCTCTTGCACAATTTATTTCAATCAAAGTATAATGTATGCCCATTGGCTATAGAATTACCAATTGTGATAATTGAGGAGGTCGTACATCCGGGAATGTTGTGGTGCATGGCGACGTAACAATGCTTATTTGACGATCTCGAACTTCAGTCAAGGTGGAAAACAAACAGTCAGTTATCATTGCAGTCAACGGGAGAAAAACCTGTTTTTTGTCATTTTGCAAAAAATACTGGACATAGTTTATTTTTCCCAACATATATGTTGTGTATTAGACAGAAGTTTCTAATATATATGAATACCATCAATTTTTGCTGACTGGCTGAGGCGACACAAGTATTCATAAAAAAAATATCCTGTTGACTGTTATGATAAAGTTTCCCCCTCAACTTGGCAAACCCGTACTGAGCCCGTACACGCTTACGTCGGACCGACCACCTCAATGTGATAATCATGTTTATGCTATAAATAATATCAGCCGACCGATAACCTGTCAGCACGTTTAGCGTCTGCGACTTCCATACGTATAAACGTATTAACGTATAGACTAATAGAGGCAAGTTGGCAACATTAGCCAAATTGCATTAAAATATATTAAAACCCATCACAGTCACAAATCATTTCTCCAAAATCGGTTATAGATTGATGGTTTAAGAGCGTTTTGAATTTTGTATATATGCTAATATATTTAAATGATATATATAATAATAATAATATATATTTAATTACTGTGTATTGATAATATATTTTCTGAATTCAAAATCTGACTTTCTCGGAATTTAAAACACTTTTGATCAATGCAAGTTTAAGTTTCAGACTCAAGAGTTAAGTTTAAGAAAAGTGTGCAAAACTTCTTTTCAGAGTAACCTTTCGTTTAATCAAAGTATTATTTACACCGGTGGCAATAGAATGATGAATTGTGATTAATTATTAATCCGCTAAAAATAGTAAAAGGCCTATGTTTTGTCGTAACAAGTGGTGGCACTTCCATTCTCATCTCAATCATTTCCACGTGTATACGTATACCTTATACTGCTTTTAATCATTTTAGGCTCAATTAACATCGTAGTAGACAAATCATGCACCGATATAGCTATGGTCGTGTTTGAACAACAAATTTGACCATAATATTGTCAAATCTTACCATAATATGATCAGATTTGATGCTCAATTTTTACCATAGATAGATCATAAAATTGGACCATGCCATAGCCCAGTAAATCTTTTAAGGAGATTTTACTGGGCAACCACAATCACTCTTATGGGGCAACTGATGCGAGGCGCGAAGGAACACGTCAATTTGAGCAACTTCAAAATTGAAGGAGATCTTAAGTCTGAAGTAATATGCATAAACTTGATTTCATATAATGTTATATGTTTTAAAAAATTGTTTTTAAATTCTACAGGTTATGACGTCATCAGACAGGTCAAGGCAAAAATCCTGGTCGCCCAGAGTTTTTTTTCACTGTGCGACCAAAATTTCTTACTGGGCGACCGAATGGTCATCCAATTCGTATGTTAATAAGTTCACTACCATGGCCACATTTGGCCATTCCTTTTTAAAGTGTGTGCACTTCTCGCGCCCATAATCGCGTATGTGTGAGTACAAAGATATCTGACATGATAGCTTTCCAAGAATGCTTGTAATAGTCTATAACATCTGAACAAAAAAGGAACTTGTACTCCCGATTAAATAACACCAGTGTCCAATATACTAAATAATTATAATCCTCTGCTGGAATCTAGCCATGTGAATTTGTCGAAACAGCAGCGCCGCCAATTCTGTTACAAACAATAACTTTTTACCGTTAAAGCCGAGAATCGGACCTGCAATGTATTTGCGATTTATATGACAAAATCAGATGGACCCTCATATCCAGAACAAACTTATTGGTGAAGATCATACAGTCTAAACCTCGCAAAACATTTTCTATTTTAAGCCCCGACAAAACCTCAAATCTGTCGGGGTCTATATTTATATATTGCTCACAACAAAAACCACAATCCAGCACAAACAATTACACAAAGATTTTTGTATTTCTACAATGCACACACCTCACCTAACTTTCCATGGTCATAATTTGACATTGATAGCAAACAAATTTCACTGCAGCGTTACTGATTTTTACACTCAACACAAGAACAAAAATATTCCCCTGTGGTCAAAGTGTCTGGCTTGAAGTAATAATTTACAAAGAGGATGGTATTTAACAGTAAGGGTTGGTTTGTTTATTGATGGGTGATTTTAAGTGATGTTTTTATTTAACTCTTATAGGCTTTTAGGATTTTGGACTAAAAATCTATTGCAACAGATATTCATCATGATACTCTTACCTCTAATCTAAATCACCATTCGCCTCAGATTAGGTCATACTCATTTCACTTACCTGCTTACTCCCACCTCTTAAACGCTTTTCCTCGGGTCCATAAAAATCGTCACCCCGAGCACTTCCCTGTACCCATATATTCCCATAAGTCTAATCCACAATAATCAATCAATCACTGGCATTCATAGAGCGCCAAAAACGAAAAAGAACTCACATTAAGGCGCTATGCAACTAAGAACAAACTACGTAAGAGAACACAAGGAGAAACATTACACGCGATTTAGTAATTTTTATGATATTCCGTACTGTAAAGGTATTCGATTTAGTGTGAGACTCGAATTGATTACGCCCCCACTTTTCGACCGCCAGCTCCTATAAGTTATGAGATGATCATTTGTTCTAGAATCGACAAATTCCTCATTCCTTAAAATAATTGTTTCTCCCGGACTGTTATAACTTTGTGAAGCACGAGTTGTTAAATGAAAATTCTCCTCTCTTACACTCATATCCTTGGTTTTCTAGTTATACTCATAGGCATGGTTTTATTATCATACTCATATGTGTGGTTTTCTTATCATGCTCATATGCGTGGTTTTCTTATCATACTCATATGCGTGGTTTTCTTATCATACTCATATGCGTGGTTTTCTTATCATACTCATATGCGTGGTTTTCTTGTTATACTCATGTGAGTGGTTTTCTTATCATACTCATATGCGTGGTTTTCTTATCATACTCATATGCGTGGTTTTCTTATCATGCTCATATGCGTGGTTTTCTTATCATACTCATATGCATGGTTTTCTTATCATACTCATATGCGTGGTTTTCTTATCATACTCATATGCGTGGTTTTCTTATCATACTCATATGCATGGTTTTCTTATCATACTCATATGCGTGGTTTTCTTATCATACTCATATGAGTGGTTTTCTTATCATACTCATATGCATGGTTTTCTTATCATACTCATATGCGTGGTTGTCTTATCATACTCATATGCGTGGTTTTCTTATCATACTCATATGTGTGGTTTTCTTATCATACTCATATGCATGGTTTTCTTATCATACTCATATGCGTGGTTTTCTTATCATACTCATATGCGTGGTTTTCTTATCATACTCATATGCGTGGTTTTCTTATCATACTCATATGCATGGTTTTCTTATCATACTGATATGCGTGGTTTTCTTATCAGACTCATACGCGTGGTTTTCTTATTATACTCATATGCATGGTTTTCTTATCATACTCATATGTGTGGTTTTTTTATTATACTCATATGCATGGTTTTCTTATCATATTCAAATGCATGTTTTTCCTATCATACTAATATGCGTAGTTTTCTCATACTCATATCATTATTATCATTATCATTATTGTTATTATTATTGAACTTAATTATATAGCGCCTCTCCCGTGGATCGAAGCGCTTTACAATAAAATTGATAATACATAGACAAACTCTTAATATACAATATCAAAAGTTTTAAAACATTTGCAGGACAATATAAAAGCATACAAAAATTGATAAAAATAAAACAAAAAACTAGATAAATAAAACAAGAAATTAAATATTATAGACAGCATAAAACTTAATCAGTAGGAAAAAGATGAGTTTTAAGGGCCTTCTTAAAAGTATAAACAGTTTGAGCTTGACGGATTGCAATGGGTAGATTATTCAACAAACGTGGTCTCAGGACAGAAAAGGCGCAGTCCCCACTTACACGATTAGTTCTTGGCAACACAAGGCGAGTGACATCCTTCTTGGCGGATCTTAAACCAACGCGTCCAGGCTTATAAATATGCAGCAAATCTTAAAGGTATGAAGGCGCATTTTGTAATGCAGTTGTACACATACAGTAAGATCTTGAAATGGATTTTCTGCTAGATGGGCAACCAATGAAGAACACGCAAGAGGGGAAAAGCGCTTGTACGTCTATCAACACAAAAAAATCATGCGCGCTGCACGATTTTAAGTCTTTGCAAGCGTTGAAGGTTTTCACGTGATATGCCACCAAGCAGGGAGTTGCCATAATCCAGCTGAGAAAGGACGACAGATCGCACTGCACGAGCACAAGTATTTTAATCAATGTACCGTCTGATTCTATTAATATTACGCAAATGAAAATTAGCAGTATGACACATTGAAGAGATCTGGGAATTCATATTCATACAAGGTTCAAACATGATACCTAAATTTTAACGGATGATGAATGAACAATCACAGACCCACCGATCCTCAAATCAATGGACTTGATGTAATGCATTTATTTTTTCGATGAAATGATCAAAAATTCAGTTTTGGTGTCATTAAGTCTAAGTTTCTTATGAAGCATCCAGCCTTTAACCGCAGCAATGCAATTTGACAAGCGAGCTTGGGCAGCTTCCATATCACCCGGCTTTTTAGGATTGAAGCTAACTTATAGCTGAGTGTCATCAGTATATACAGTATATGGTAAGCAGCATTGAAGAGTTTGATAATGCGGTTAACAGCCTGCGAATAGGCATTGAAGATCGGAGGACCTGCAACAGATCCTTGGGAACACCCTATTTCAGAGGATGGGCAGTAGAATAACTACCAGAGATACAAACTGAACTCTTGCGATCACTAAGATAAGATCTAAACCAGTTTAAAACACAACCTTCGATACCATACTCACACTGAAGCTTATTTATAAGAATAGTGTGGTCAATGGTATTAAAGACTGCAGACATATCTAGAAGTACAAGTAAAACAACTCAACCCTAATCTAACTTATTTAATATATCGTTCTTAACACGCAATAACGCAGTTTCAGTACTATGTGCCGGTTTGTAGGCAGATTGAAAAACCTCAGTAAGATGTTTTAGATAAAATTGTTCATTAAACCTAGAGACTGCTGGATATTCAAGGATCTTGTCAAGGGTAGGAAGATTGCAGACTGGTCGATAATTTTTCAAAACGTCTGGATTGAGGGTGGACTTTTTGATAGGAGGATAAATAATTGCGTTCCTAAGAATGGATGGAAACAACCAGAACTAAATGAATTATTTGCAAGAGACATGATTATAGGAGCTACTATGTCAACACATTCCATTAAGAGCCAAGTGGGCAGTGGGTCAAGATAACTTGTCTTGTTTGGGATCTTAGAAATTATATGTCGAATCTCAGCTTCATCTACAGGGTGGAAATTTGCAAAGCTATCAGTATTGTGCATATACTGTAAATCATCAATCATCAAATCGTCGTCAGAATCAAGCAGAAATACATCATCATTACATTGTTTACCGGTATCAAGAGAAGATATATTTACATTAACACATTCAACATCAAGTTCGGACCTTATTTTTGCCACTTTCTCAGTAAAAAAAATGGCAAAATTATTACTGAGAGTTTCATTTGAGCGGCAGATTGGTAAAGCCTTGGTGGAACTATTGAGAAGTGAGTCCACTGTACGGTACATTGTCTTTGTATCAGCTTTTGCCAAAACACCTTGAAATGCTCTGTTTTGGATTTAACAATAGGCTCATTTACAGCTATATTTTGCTCAAGATATTTCTAGCGATCAGTATCACTGAGGATTTTTCTCCACTTACGCTCATATTTGCGGCGTTCTGTTCGGGCCGACCGGACATCATTGTTGAACTATTTAGGACATTTAATCGTTCTTTGAAATCGTGTCTGCTCCGGACAGTGTCTGTCAAGAACTCTGCGCACCCTTGCATTATATACTCAATAGCTTGAACATTCGGATCTTTCAACATATTGAGACCGCTAAGCTCTTGAATAAGGTCAATCTTGAAAACACCTAGATCGAGATCATTAACATTTCTAATTGTGACGGCTTCCATTTCTGGTGCAGGTTTCAGCTTATTTATTGAGCATTCAACCATGTAATGATCGGAACCATATGAGTTGGGAGATACATTGCATTTTACCAACAAGTCATCATCAACTCGACAGGTTACATGATCAAGAATATGACCGGAGCTCTGAGTAGGCCTGTCAACAAACTGGTGGAGATTATGTTCAGAAAGCAGAGCTAAATATCGCAAAGCTTTACTTGGATCATCAACGTGAATGTTTAAATCACCCATAATCAAATGCTTCCCAGGCATATTTTCTAAGTCACACAAAAAATGTTCAAATTCTTCATGGAATTTTGTTACAGTAAAGCCATTTTAATAGGAAAGTGGGGTGCGATATATAGCAACAAGATAAAATGTCTTGTCAATGTCAGCCACATATCGTTTTTTTATATCATACTCATACAGTAGGCATGCTTCTCTTATCATACTCATATGCATGTTTTTTTTTATTATACTCATATGCATGGTTTTCTTATCATACTCATATGCATGGTTTTCTTATCATACTCATATGCATGGTTTTCTTATCATACTCATATGCGTGGTTTTCTTACCATACTCATATGCGTGGTTTTCTTATCAAACTTATATGCGTGGTTTTCTTATCATACTCATAGGCGTGGCTTTCTTATCATACTCATATGTGTGTTTTCTTATCATACTCATATGTGTGTTTTCTTATTATACTCATATGCATGGTTTCCTCATACTCATATGCGCTGTTCTCTTATCAAATTCATCTGCGTGGTTTTCTTACCATACTTATATGCATGTTTTTTTATTATACTCATATGCATGGTTTTCTTATCATACTCATATGCATGTTTTTTTTGTATCATACTCATTTCCATTGTTTTCTTATTATACTCATATGCATGGTTTTCTTATCATAATCATATGCGTGGTTTTCTTATCATACGCATATGCATGGTTTTCTTATTATATTCATATGCATGGTTTTCTTACCATACTCATATGTATGGTTTTCTTACCATACTCATATGCATGTTTTTTCTTATCATGTTTATATGCATGCTTTTTACCATACTCATATGTACGGTTTTCTTATCATGCTCATATGCATGGTTTTCTTACCATATTTATATGCATGTTTTTTTATTATGTTTATATGCATGGTTTTTGTACCATACTCATATGCGTGGTTTTCTTATCATGCTCATATGCATGGTTTTCTTATCATACTCATATGCATGTTTTTCTTACCATACTCAGATGCATGGTTTTCTTACCATACTCATATGCATGTTTTTCTTATCATGTTTATATGCATGTTTTTGTACCATGCTCATACGTATGGTTTTCTTATCATGCTCATATGCATGGTTTTCTTACCATACTTATATGCATGGGCTTTTTATTATGTTTATGTGCATGTTTTTCTTACCATACTCATATGCGTGGTTTTCTTGTCATGCTCATATGCATGGTTTTCTTATCATACTCATATGCATGGTTTTCTTACCATACTCATATGCATGGTTTTCTTACCATACTCATATGCATGTTTTTCTTATCATGTTTATATGCATGTTTTTTACCATGCTCATACGTATGGTTTTCTTATCATACTCATATGCATGGTTTTCTTACCATACTCATATGCATGTTTTTTTTAGTATGTTTATATGCATGTTTTTTTTACCATACTCATATGCATGGTTTTCTTATCATGCTCATATGCATGGTTTTCTTATCATACTCATATGCATGGTTTTCTTATCATACTCATATCAGTGGCTTTCTTATCATACTCATACACATAGCTTTCTTATCATACTCATATGCATGGCTTTCTTATCATACTCATATGAGTGGTTTTCTTATCATACTCATGTGCATGGTTTTGCTTATGATACTCATATGAGTGGTTTTCTTTTTATTTCTCGTATGCTTTATCTTATTGATATTAATTGGTTTCTATTACCTTCCTTAACCTTCCTTTTAGGGTTAGGTAGTAGTCTTTTTCTTAAAGTTGCCGTTGTAATGTGCTGAAATCATCATTGTAGAAATAAAAACGGATAAATGCGGGAAAAAAAACAAAACTTCTGGGAGCTCTGCCAGACCATTACAGCAATGCAAAAATATGAATCTGTATCAAGACCGAGTAAGACAGCATGGAGGTAGTGTGATTATATATTCTAATCAAAACATGTTTTGTGATATAACAATCATATATGATAAATAAAAACTGCAGTATACAAATTGAAAAATGTCGGTGTTGCTTTTTATCGAAATTTAATTCAGTCGGCAATAGGTTTGATTAACATATGGGCGAAAATGGTTGAGAGCTCTTATATGCTCATTTATTTTAGGTCCATTTGGGAAGAGGATTAAGGCCCTTTCCACCAAATGATCAAAACAGATTTATAAGAAATTATGATTGAAAAGTAAAGGAGCTTTCGTTCGAAAGATGTCTACCAACTGTGGTGTAGTGGTCATTATACATGTCTACAGACCACGAGGCCCTGGGTTTAAGCTTGGGGTGGGTAGACACGCCAGTTCACCACAACTAGGTTATCAAAGGCCGTGGACATTGTCTTGGTTGTCGATGTTATGTCTGTCCGTACGTCGTACCTGTGTTCTCATCCGGGTCGTGTTAAGCGTTTCGTGATAGTATTGTTACTATCATAACCGAACACGCAGGCGACGACCCCGTCATTGTAATTGTGTGTTCACTCGTCGTCGTCGCGTTCGAAAGGTGCCTGCAGTGTCTCGTGAGCTAGCTCAAGGAATTTTAAAATTAGTAAAGGTTTAATTGCTAATACTCTTGTCGTTGAAAAATTACTTAGGTATTGATAAGAAAATAATTATGTTTAATTTGAACATTGTTTCAAAGGTTTCCAGTACAAAAAAAATGTACAATTCGAATATTCGTGAGTCTATGGAACAATACGCTCTCTCTTTTCGGCCGCCATCTCCTTAAATGGAATAGTAGTAGGATTGAAAGTAAACGGATTGTTTAGGATGCATATAAAGCTGAAAGAGTTCAATGCATATTTGATATTTCAGTGTACTCGTTCCCATATTTTAACTCTATGTATATAAGTAGGACAACTGATCCTTCTTGCTATCGACATAAACCTATTGTATTCGGTCAGTCCTTGGTATGCTAATTATAGTAAATAATCACATATAAAGAATCACAAATATGCGTACATACATTTGCAAATATTAAGAAAATTAAAACAACTGCGTGGGAAAAGTATCGTTTGTGTTTCTCCAAAAACATTTTACTCATGATTTCCTAGAAAATCTTCTTGTTAAAGGAATTCCATCGGTTGGGCTTGAACCTTTCACTGACCGAAGGGAATACAGCATAAACATTTAAAATATTTGAAATTACATATCTGACAATGACATAAAAGAATGATATCAGAATTTCTGGACAAAAAGTTTAATGACAGGCAGAGACAAAACATTATCAGGAAGGTGAAATCACTTCGAGTCGAATTAAAGTCTGTACGCCACTAATATGGCAAAGATTTTATTTAATATTTTACTAAGAAAACAATCATTGTCATTCCATTGTCTTATGTTGACCCCAAACGCACAAACTAATTCCGGTCTAGAATTTAATCCATGTGTCTGACTTGACAGTGACTTTATTCACCGCAGTGACTAATAAACGTTTAGTACAGATATGTGGTTTTAATATTTGTAATTAACTTGCAATAAGCTTGTTTTCTGGGCTTCATTTTTTAGAAACAAAGCGTATTTGGGGAATTTTATAAGAATTTTGATGTAAAAATTATCAATTGAAAGTTGAAATTGTAGTCTATATAGTTTATCTCACCTCGAGTTGAATGATCACGTTGATTTTTAAGAACATTCAAATCGCATATGGGTCATGTCAATATTCTTTTAAAACAGTTCCAACCAAACTTCAAGCAGTCAGGACCTACATGGGTTTACACTTTCTATTGAAATAAGCTCAACTTAAGTATAACTAAGAGTGTTTATACAAAATTTAAACACAGGCTGAGGCTCAAAGGAAATACCTGTGTAAAAAGGATAACCTCTGTGTGACTGGCAAGTTTTACTTTGATTTTAAGATTTGAGCAAAAATGAAATAAAATTCTGTACAATTTGTATTTTTTGCTTGGAGGTCATTCATTATCATTGTAAATGCCATTTGACTTTGGTTTTCATCTTTCATGGAAATGAAAAAATGAACTACTTATAAATCACATATCATATGCAGTATAATTTTATGCGATGAACTTTTGAAGCTTCACCTTATATTGGCATGACTCCTCCCATTCCAAATGAAATTTTTCCAACTGGAAATTTAAATTCCCATTTGGAAAGAATTGGAAAAAATATATTTCCACATTTTAATACATAATTGAGTCATTTTCTTCCTGAAATCTCAAAGCATTATCTAGTTGATTTAGATGTTTTGAGTGGAAAAATACTGAATAGAAACGAAAGTACCAGTTTATGACAATAACAATGATGAGGATATATCGGACTTGTGTACCAGCTGTAAAATATATCATACTTTAGATATAGTGAAAACAGCATAAGCATATAGCTTGCCACAGGCTCCATACAAATGTACACATTTCTTTTTGCTTAGAATAGATGATTTGAAAAAATTATGTACATTGCAAGTTAGAAATCACAGGAAAATATAAATCTATAACAAAGGAAATTAAAACTTCCTAACTGATAAAGAATTAATTTTTATACCTCAGAAACAATAATCCCACCCGCAAACAACTCGACACACCAACATCAAACACAAAAATTCGAAAGTTAAAATGAGACCAACATAATTCTAGATGGACATTTAATACCAATTCGAATTTATCGACTTCCAACTGGAAATAAGAATCCCAACTGACAAATTAAAATTTCCCATGAGGGAAATTGAAAATTTATTTGAAAACAGTTGGAAAACATTAAAGCCATTTGAAACCATTTTCAAGTATTTTGGATCAATTGAAAATTCCCAATGATCTCAAATATATTTATATCGTGGGGTACACATTTATTTTATTGCCCGCATATGTATAACGTATTGTATACTCTCTATTTTAAATTCAAAATACGTTTGAAAAAAATTATCTTTTTAAGGCGAAAGCTAAAACTATAACAAGAACGTTAAATGACGTCATGATCTACATGCCCCCGTAAATTGACACCATATCATGTGATTCTGCCAATTATAAAAATGGCTTCTCACACTAAATCTGACATGACATTCCATGTTCCACTTGGCATCCCATCCCATGTCCCACAAAACATCCTATCTCATCCCTTGTCCCACATGGCATTCCACCGTATCTCCCACATGACATCCCATCCCATGTCCCACATAACATCCCATCCCATCCCTTGTCTCGCATGGCATTTCACCATATCTCCCATATGACATTCCACCATACAGTATGTCCCACATGGCATTTCACCATATGTCCCACATGGCATTTCACCATATGTCCCACATGGCATTCCACCATATGTCCCACATGGAATTCCACCATACGTCCCTTTGACCCACATGACATCCAACCCTATGCCCCACATGGATCTCATCATATGTCCCACAATAATCCAACGATATGTACCACATGACATCCCTCCCTATGTCCCACACGGCATACCTCCATGTTTCCCACATGTAATCTCTCACTATGTCCCCCATAGCATCCCCATTATGTCCCGCATCAGTGACGTCCCACCTGATGTCCCACGTGGCTTCACACCTGATGTGCCACGTGGCTTCTCACCTATTGTCCCACATGGCATCCCACCTTATGTCTCACATTGGATCCCACCATATATTCCACATGATTCTATCCTTGCTTGTGTCCGACTTGGCATCACATCCCATGGCTCCCTACCCAATGTCCCACATAGCCTCTCCTAACCTATGTAACACATGTCATCCCATCCTATGTCACATTCTGCGTTACTCTGGCATCCCATCCCAAACAGGCGACCCACCGTGTCATTATTTGCTTTAATCTACCCAATGTTTTATTTTCCAATAAATCGCTCAGTTAGTCAAGCAAATATAGTTAAACCATTTTATAGTCACAAAAACTATCAAAGTGGTAATTTCGACCGTGTGTCTATACGCATGTTTCCTTTTCACTATATTTTTTATTAACATTTGCTCCAGAAAGGTGATCAATTTTAAAGGCTACTTACCAAAATATTTTTCCGTAATATAAATCACAACAATATCCCATTAAGCCACGGATCCTGTCGGTTTAGGATAACTCAGTTTGCTAATTCAAATAAAAAGCTCGTCGAAGGAACATAGTTATTCATTTCTAAATTAGATTTGGTCAAGGATCTCAACACACTTCGATTCAGGATGTCTAAGCTTTTTCTCATCTGTGTAGCATTGATTGCATGCGTGGTAGTTCAAACCTATGCAGACAGTGAGTATAATCTAAATTAGTAGGAACGTTTGGTTGCAAATATCCTGTAACAAGCTCCACATTCTGATCTCTGTGTGGTAAACTTTACTGTACATTTACAAGAAATAACAGATTAAGATAGCTGTATGGTTGTTTGGGGAATTTTTATTTTCCAGAATTAGCGATTCTCTTCTCCTAGCAGTGTATAGAGAATATCCATGTAATGTATTTGAAGTTTTCAGAATTTATTTATTTATGTATTTTTTTTACTTAACGATAGTCTTCCAAGCATCTAAAGATAGGTTGAACAGCTTTCTTTAAAATAATATAACACAAAATAACATAATGTATCTAATCAAAGTTTACATTATATTAGCAAATATATACACTTGTGACACTACATCTTTACTGACTTTTTTCATAGTTGAGCTTTGAAATTCTCGTCCCCTTAGTAGGGATAAATAAGACATGGGTTTAGTCGGTTAAGTTGATGACTGATATACTTGATTTTCCAGTTTCAAAGTCTTTCAACAATCTCTGATATGCAATGCAATAGGCTTAAGTTTATAGTGAAGTTGAAGTTTTATTCTCACACGCTTTCTTGCTACTTAACAAGCTGACAAGCCAATAATTTGGTGGGGCTCACCGCTTATCGGATCAAGACGTTATCTATTGCTGATCTAAGCAAGTTTGAGTTGTGACACGGTGTCAGCAAACATAAGGCATTTTATAGCTCAATACTTTTTGTTGGAATACGATGCTTACATCGTTTAATTCCAATTACATCTTTCCATTTTGTCATCACCTACCATTGAAGTAACTTCTTTTAGTCTTTTAAATTAATTTGCCTAAGATATTTGGATCTTTTTTTCGAATTATGAGATTAGACGCTTACTAGAAAAGATAAAAAATGCTCTTTGTAAAACAATTCGAAAAATGTATATTTACTTGGTTGGAAATGTGACCTGAGGTCTCGAGACCGCATAGCAGCCGCGCGCATTCACCCCGCATTGAAGTTAGGACAAAGCGATTAGCTGTATTTGTTTACACGCCATACGTACCGTACACAGTAAACGCATACGGACTTACCCCCGTGTATCGCGCAAAGGTTTGCTTTTACTCTAAAAATGACGTCATCTCCCAGATGTGACGTGGCACTAACCAAGTGAATAAGTATAAGAAATCCATATTTCATGGTTACACCGCAGGCTTAAAATGCAGCTTGTAATTTGTTCAGGATTATATCACAGACGAGTAAATGTCATCCAATATCAAGTATTGTTTATAATCAATCAAATTGTAACCTCCACTGTATCAAGTTATCACGAAGAATCAGGTTTGCTTAAATAAGGCTCAGAAAATACTACTAACATTATCTCCAGTAAGATAAATATTCACAAAACTCCAACAACTTTAGATTAAGATTACATATTTCCCAAGAAATTTTTGTGAGGAATAAGCCGAAAATACCAGCTTCGGAACTTGGGAACGTGGGTGATTTGACCCTCTATTAAAAAAAAAAAAAATCTGAATCGGTAGTTTTCGGAAAGTTAATTTTTAGTAAGGTACTTTTATGCATTCCGTCATTGCATAAGCCCACAATTTTGACCAGTTTACACTAAACGCATGGGGTTTTTCATGTTCTACTCTGGATTTTCCAACATTTCACTAGATATCCTAAAATTTTGGAGACGGATAGTAAATAGAAATTCAAAACTTTTTACCGTGGTCTTCTTAAATTTATCATCGCGTTTTTGAGAAAATCAACGAAACAAATTGCTCATAATCTTTTTTGTTCTCAATCTTATTCTGACGGTATTTCTGACCTTATTTCTAGGGTTACACTCTATGAGACGTCATTGGACTATTGTGCCATTTAATCAATCATCATGCACCAAGAACATACAAAAATTGCATTAAATTAACTAATACTCTTCAAAAGCATCTTTTTCAAGAAAAACTTACATAAAAACCTGAGTTAACTTACACTCTTTAACGGTCCACGGACATGTAATAATTCATATATTGGTTGAAAATTTTTCAATATCTAAACATATGACATTTTGACGTTTTGAAAATAATTTTAATTGAATATTTTTAGTTACCATTCGTTAATTATTTTGAATACTGAGGCATCACATATTTAATGAATTTCACATTGTATTAATGTTAACTGTTTTTTCCAAATAAACTTTGTTTTAAATCAAATGCTCTCAAGAGATCGCGTTGTAATTATCTTCAGACATATTCAATGGTTGTAAATCACAAAATTGCAGAAAAATGTCATTAAAAATCATCAAGGTTTGAGGAAACTGCAATCTTTGTCCTTAGTTTCAGTCATCTTGTTACTTGCATAACTCTATAACATACAATGTTGAACAGCATGTCAAAACTTCTTTCTCTTGAACTTGTGATTGTTTTTCTGCCCAGGTTCGCTAAGTGGATGCATCTTCAAGGGTGTGAGCTATGACGTAGGAGATGATTTTTCAGACGGCGATTGTGGCAAATGCAAATGCGCGTCCGATTTTAAGATTAACTGCAAATATACATGTGCTAGAAAACGAAACGCATTTTTCTTGCCAAATTTCAAGAAGTAATTCAAAATGTGAGTATCTTTTTTATATCATTTCGAATATCTTTCAAATCCATGCTGGACACATTCAGGGTGCATTAGGCATAGTAAATGATTGCGTTCAGGGAGACAACAGTACTAAATATTACACAGTTGTAAAAATTTCGCACCTATAAGTTGACTGTATGCTATAGTGGTGCACCTTACATTAGGCCTTCCTTTTTTATACATTTTTTTAACGTCACTTCCATGTTATTCTTTAATGATAAAATTAAATCGACGAGATGATTTTTATGAATACGTAATAATGAAATTATTCAGTTTGTATTTTTATTTGGACTGTAAATTGATTGATCGACAATTATGATTTTTTTCTTAAAGGGTTAACAGTTTGGTAGCTATTTACAACATTTTTATTAATTCGGCTTCCCTTAGCGAGCATCGAAAAAATCCTTTTAAAAGTACGAGCGCAATATATATATATATATATATATATATATATATATATATATATATATATATATATATATATATATATATATATATATATATATATATATATATATTAATATATATATATATATATATATACATATATATATATATATATATATATGTATATATATATATATATATATATATATATATATATATATATATATATATATATATATATATATATATATATATAAATATATATATATATATATATATATATATATAAATATACATATATACATATGAATATATATATATATATATATATATATATATATATATATATATATATATATATATATATATATATATATATATATATATATATATATATATATATATATATACTCTTTTTGCACTGAAGGCATCTGAATGTATTGTGAAATTCAATTGATGCATTGTGGGATACTTGCCTTTAGAATGCCATGGTGCACAGTTTAAATGTGCTCAACCACGTGTGTTCTAGTCACGCTGACCAGCTGTTATTAGTTTTTAATTCATGTTTTACAGTATTCCTTAATCAGTTTGTACGTACGATTTGAATGTTTTAGCTTCGCATTGCAAATGTTGTTGCAGTAAGTAAATTCATTCACTTTCCTGAACCCTTAAGATAATTGATACTATTTGATAATAAGATAAATGTAAAGCAAGATTGAATGCTTTTAGGCTATTTAGATGTCCTGATCAAGAAAAAATGTTATATCATTCATGCGAATTTTCATTAACAGTCGTGCGAATTTTAGTAACAGACATGCGAGTTTGCATTAACAGTCATGCGTTCCACGTCATTTCTATAAATAATATTTAAACAACTGTCGCTTGTATATGTCCATCCAGGCTTCCGTGTATATGTTTCTTGGCAGTGTTGAAAAAACCCTTAATTTTAAGAATCAATCGTATTCATAGAGTTACGGATTTTTAATGTAACTAGCGGCAGCCGCGCTACATGACATGGACATACAAGGTACAACCTTTCAGTTGAACCTCTAGCAAAATCACCCTCAAAAGGTAACAACAAAAGCCTCATCCTATTTTAGTACTTAAGAGCAGCGGCGGTTCTAAAGGGGGAAGCATATAACCCCCTCCCATGGTACCTTTCCCGGTGATACATTTTAACCATGAGATAATTCTTAAAATATGAGGTTTATGAAATATTATGGCAACGAAATAAGGTAATAAAATATTGCAATTCTGCATGCCTCGACAAGAAATTGCTTAACTAGCAAATAGAAAGTGCTTATTGAGTAGTCTTATCGGACGGTCACAATATTATTATGCTCCCTTTGCATGAGAAACAGAATCTCGTTGATTTGTCTGTCATCTAACGGTATAGTTTGCCTCAAGGAAACAACGAAAAGTCAGGTACCTGCTGGAAGAGCGTGTTTCTTTTGGATTGATTTAATCTCATATATAATAAGAAGAGATGAAGAAAACATTCATAAAATGTAAAAAGAAATGTCTCAATACCGCGTGGTGAAAATTTTATAAGTTCAGACGCTAATGCATCGTAATACTCATATATTGTTATCAGTCAGAGAGAAGCCCTCAATCGAGGGTTTCGCATTTAAAAATAATTGTACAGCAAAATAAATGCATTAGTGCAAAAGTAACATAAAGATGACCCAAAGTTGTATCATTTATAATTTTGGTAACAAAATAACACAATTTTGAACTTCTCTAAATATATACAAATAGGACTGGTTAACCTAAAACCTGGTCTAGATAGCTTTTGAAAACCATCATGATAAAATGCAAGTTCCGTGGGGCACACAAATTTCTCATTTTTCCCATTGAAGTTTTTATTTTCACGTATATTAACGTGCTACGCTAAGCTCATATTGTATCATGGGAAATATTCAGCAATGGCGGCCTTTCCAGCCAACATAAAACCTGGAGTGGAGATTTTATATTGAATCCTCGTTAGAGGGCGTTTTCCTGGACTGGTTATTGTGTAGACAAACTTCACTCTGCTTCAGTTGCAAAATTGGCATTTTTGTAATCAATACCGCTCAAAGTAAGAACATTTTCGTGATCCGATTTTGTATCAAATCATTGTTTCGTTTCTTTTTCAATTACAGGTGAGGAGAGCAGCTCCTACCAACA
>JAIGNY010001007.1:875000-913222 GCA_020152595.1 Chiridota heheva
GGATGTAGATGAGGATGAGGAGGATGAGGAGGAGGAGAGGAGGGGAGGAGGAGGAGGAGGAGGAGGAGGAGGAGGAGGAGGAGGAGGAGGAGGGAGGCGGAGGCGGAGGAGGAGGAGGAAGAAGAGAAAGAGGAAGAGGAGGAGGAGGAGGAGGAGAAGGAGGAGGAAGAGGAGACGGAGGAGGAGGAGGCGGAGGAGGAGGAGGAAGAAGAGAAAGAGGAAGAGGAGGAGGAGAAGGAGGAGGAGGAGACGGAGGAGGAGGAGGAGGAGGAGGACGAGGAGGACGATGATGATGATGACGACGACGACGACGACGGCGGAGGGACGACGACGACGACAATGACGACGACGACGATTCTGACGACGACGACGATGACGATGATGCTGATAATATTCTGGTTAAGCACAAATTAAAGTTGCCCTAAAGGAATACCATTTGTCATCCGGAGCCGAATGTATGATATGCCAATGTGATTCGGCTCTGTCATTGATCACAGGGCCAAGCAAGCTGTCCTCTGTAAATTTTGCAGTAAGTTCCAGCAATATGTTTGTTCATTTAATGCTAGCAATGGCTAGACTAAACTAGACTACAATTATTCTGTCACATTCGGAGCGTTAATATTAGCGCTTGATAGATTTAGCGCAACCACTAGGTTGCACGTCGTATCCGAATTTATTCTGTCTAAGCTAGGTAAAAGTAATGTCATATCATGATAACTCTAGAAAAATAAAATTCACGGAAAAAAATCCAAAATTTATCATCATTTTCATAAGAATGTGCACATTTTTGTGGAACAATTAAGATTTTGGTTAAAAAAATCATAAAAGAATTATTAGCAGAAAAATCAAGATCGCGAAACGTTGTCCGCCATACCCAGCCGTGTCATCTGAACACAAATTGTACTATCCCTGCAACCTGTTTTGTTAATTTCATAAGTTTCTGAAGAGTTGAATCTCCAAAATTGAACAAAATTACTGTATCTTTTCAGTAATGCTTTACAAGTTAACTTATAATATGAACTATCCTAGATTGCTAATATGAACCTGCTATTGACAATATGTGGGGGAAATAATTTTGTTAATGGCTTTCTCTTCATCATTTCACTATGTATTTCGTTTTTACAGATATTTCGTTATCATTTATTTCTGATGAATGCATTTTTATAAATTTCAGTCTCAATTATCCCAAAGTAGCGTGGTACATTTCATTTGTGTATAGATTCACACTTAAAAGAATAATTGACTTATTGATTTATATTACACTAATTAGTAAACACTGTCTCATTATTTGCTTTATCATTTCCAATGTTTTATTTTCCAATAAATCGCTCAGTTAGTCAAGCGACATTACCGGTGTGATAATTTGACCGCTTGCCTATGCATGCTTCCTTTTCAATAATTTGTTTTTATTGGATGGGTGATAACTTCCAAAGCTTCTTTACCAAATGATTTGTCCGCAACAATAATCACAATTATCACATTAATCGACCAGCACCGTATGTTGATGCTTAATCAGTCTGCCAATTCAAATAAAAACCGCGTCAAAATAACAGAGTTATTCACTTCTAAGTTATCATCGGTGAAGGAAGTAAACACACTTCGATTCAGGATGTCTAAACTTCTTCTCATCTGTGTGGCACTGATTGCATGCGTGGTAGTTCAAACCTATGCAGCTAGTGAGTATTATTTAAATATTATAGTACTTTGCTTGCAAATATTATGATACTTAGTTAGCACAAATACAATAATTAATACGTTATTTACTGTGTGGCCAAATATCTATTTTATTGATTGCCTTAACCATTTCAATGATTAGTTTTTCGGCCAAATTTGGGAGTTGTACAGAAAAAAACACAGCTATTTTGTGAAAGTGTTTAAGTTTATACCAATGACTCTCTTTCAAGCTTTATAAACGTAAAAGAATACAATTTGTTTCTCATATTTAACAAAATACTGATTGCAAACATGAAATAGCTAAAAGAAAAAAATCCACAATTGATTGAAATCATTGCATTACTGTTTTGGTGTAATTTCTAGTTGAAAAATGCTTTTTTTCACCTACTTTATAGTATATTGGCAATTGGACAAAAATTCGTTTCGAATCTTATGGGGATTTACTTTAAGTAAAATGTTTTGAATTATACTCGAAATCATGACACATATATCCGGCTACATCAAATATTAAGTATTGTTTATAATCAATCAAATTGTAATTTCCATTGTTTCAAGTTATTACAAAGAATCAGGTTTGCGTGAGTTCCAGATCAGGTAATAGTATTAAAATTGTGCCTCCAATAAAATAAATAATCGCAAAACCCTAATACCTTTAGATAAGGATAATATATTTGATAGGAAATGTTTGTTTGTAATAAGCCAACAAAAGTGAATGACATGCAATTCTATCAATAATAAATGCTATTATCCATGAAAGAAAATTAGAATTCAAATAAACTTTTACGCTTTCAAAATATATTGTTTCAAGCATAACTGATTTACAACAGTTAACACTTGTGACATGTATAAAAATAAATCACTCTAATCAGTGGCACCAATCATTTTTAAAAATATAAAATGCAATGAAAGGAATAAATGGACTTAAACATCTGACCATGCTTAAAAGCCCAGGGAATGGAGTGTCAAATTTTGCGATAAACTTAAACAAACCAATTAATAACACAGATGTTTTTTGGATGATTATACAGATGATTTCAAATTTGAAATGTATAGCACTTCCTAAGCCTACACATTTTGATAGCAAGGGAACATAACAAATATCACAAAATGGCAGTTTCCATTTCAAGAAAATGTCTTATAAACAGCTTTTATTTTCAAAATGGATTTCTATTGTCAAAATGGACTAGAATAAAGCCTTCACATTACCATTGTACTCCCTTTTTTGTTACTTTATAAACTATGTACCAGAATAGCAAAGAAGAATTTTGTTAGCTGTGCTGGTACAGAGTTTTCTTAAGTACCAAAAAAGGAGTATAATGGTAATTTGAAGACATTATTCCAGTCCATTTTGACAATAGAAATCCATTTTAAAAGTAGAATCTGTTTATATAATGAACCCTTTAATTCTTTAATTTAGGCTTTCTCTCTGTCCCTTAAAGTGGTAAACAGAGAAGAGTTTTTGGAGTTAGCTTATGTTAGAGCTGGTCGCTGTTCGCTAGGATTACATCTTAAAACTGCAATAAAAAACGCAGGAAAATGAAATACTGTTAGCTGGATAGTTCATAAATCACTCTTGTCGAGAGTCAAAACTAAAAACAGAACCGCGAACTACCATGACGTTTTTTTCTGCGCAAACGGTATTAAGTTTTCAAGTTGTAAAATTTGTTATATGATTGATCTGTGTAAATAAGCTACTGTACAAGTGTGACCATCACTTTCTTAACATTTGTAAACACATTGTTTTTATAATTAGATTACCTTTTTTTTGTATGAAATGAAAGCTCCTCATGTGAACGCTTTGCAGTACTTTCCATACTTATTTTATGGTTGTAAACCACATCAGAAAATATTTCAATGAAAAAAAGAAAGGCTTGAGGAAAATGTGTTTGTGATATGAATAAGTCTTTAGTTTTGTCATTCTGTTACAACTTGATTATCTTTATATCAGACAATTTTGAACATTTTCCTTATCTTGAAAATAACTGGTATGAAAAGTCTACTGTAGAATATAGTAAATACGCTACCTAATTAGATGTGGTAAGTAATGTCCTGAGCTATTCATGGCTGTAAGTGACAAAGTACTTCCACATTCACACTGGTGCGAGGACGTGATTTGACTACTAGATTCAGTAATATTTTCAGAAAAACGTAATAAGGGTTGCAATAGCTTTTCATCATTTTGTTGTTTTATATGTCCTAACCTTGTGTACATTAAACTTAGTTTATCATGTACCTATCCTGTCGAAACTCATTTCTTTTGAAATTTTGGATCTGTGTAGGTTCGGCAACAGGATGCATTTTCAAGGGTCAAGCTTTTGAGGTGGGAGAGAAATTTAGCGATGGAAGTTGTGGCAAATGCACATGCGAGGATCATTTGAAGGTTAACTGCAAATACAAGTGTGCTGCAAAACGAAATGCATTTTTGTTCCCAAATTTTAAGAAATAATTCAAAATGTAAGTGTCTTGTTTATACTATTTCTAATATCGTTAAAATGCATACACGTTTAGGGGGACATTAGGCTGAGTGAAATATTGCGTACATGGAGACATAAGTCCCAAATATCACACAGTTGTGAAATTTCGCGTGCACTGATAAATTGATTAAACGCTACAGTGTTACTGGTTACAACATGGAGTCCTTTTCTAGATGCTACCGTCAGCTTTTTGTACCAACCACATTGTGCGAATTATTGATTTCCTTATCAATAACATATCAATATAACGATTTTTATAATCATTATAAAAAATACATAATTTACACTTTTACACTTACATGTGTAATGAAAACTAAACACCATGGGACTGTCAAACATGGTATTTCTCTACTAGGTAATGAAAATAGAGCAAGCTGAAATAAGATTGTCATAGTGTTAGAAATAACCGTAAAATGTATTGTTTCAGAACACCATACTCTTGAGAATATTATCTAGAGGGTGTTTTACTGTTTCCCACCAAAATGTTTTAACCGACAGAAGTTTCTTAAAACTGACATGCGCAACACCTCACTTTGTAAGCCCACCACATTGGTTACTTCAGAGTTATCGATTTTGTCTTCCACGCAATTCACTGAAGGCTTTTGTTTCACAATAACAACTTTACTCGGAATATCTCAGCTACTGAAATTCTGGATGCATCTTTAAAATTTGATTAACGTGTTTAAAATGCATTACCGGCTTAAAAGGCTTTGGTAAATTAGTGTGTGCTATCGTTCCTCTCTAGAAGTGATGCTTTGACTTTCTGTTATTTCTTGCATGTTTCAGCTAATCCCCATGTGACACGTGCTAACAGTTTGAAGTTGACCAAAGAGTTCTCACGCATAGATATTTGGCATTTAAGCTTGTCGCAAAGAGTTGTTAATTAGTGGAATGCTTTTTCTGAATGGGTAGTTAGCTACAATTCTGTTCACAATTTCAAAGTCAACATTGTTAAGTTCTTTACTAATTCTGGGCGTCTTTGATTTTTTTTTTTTTTGTGGTGGTGGTGGTGGTGTTAGTTTGGGCTTTTTATGGGGTAACCAACCCTTCGTAGACCGTAATCTTGTCATGTTATGTTATCTTCCTTGAATTACATCAACAGTAAAATATCCCTCGCCTTCACACCCACACACCCCTCACGTGTATATGATATAGTACATTCCCTTAAATTTGTACGTAAAATGTTAAGATGTTCGATTTTACAAGATTAAAATTAATCGTTTCTAAGAACAGTTTTGAAAAGATTTCAAGTGGCTTTTTACCAATAAACGGTGCGAGCTTTGCACAATATTTTCACATTTCCGTATTTGAAATACTCCAGCGCGCTTAAATCAATGAAAATTATATATCTTTATTTATGCCATTTCCTTGTTATTCTTTGAAAATAAAACTTTAAAATCTTCAAGTGTTTTTGATTCCAACTAAAAATGTCACAACTTTGTAGCTAATTACAACATTTTGGGGGTTAATTCTGCATCCGTTAGCAAACATCGAGAAGTTGCTCTTTAAAAGTACGACCGCAATGAAAAGGGTATCTGTTTCATTATATTTCAGAAGCGCTTATTCTAGGCAAATTATTACGATTTTTACAAACAAGGGCTGAGAAAATGTCAGTTGTGTTCATATGTGAGTTAACCAAAAAAAATATTGAAAAAATTATTCGAAAGCAATAAGAATAAAGGATTGGACCCAGTCACCTAGAATTTTGTTTAAATATTCTATTTGATATATGTGCTGAAATTGGTAAAAGAAAACTTACCAACTTCACGAAATATTTGATAAAAACGAAGGTGCGATGTAGAAGGCCCTATATTCAATGTCAAAATAGTATTTTTCGAATAATCAAACTTTTAAAGAAATGTAGTGGCTTTGGTTCCTTTTCGATTTCTTCATTTGCGGTATATTGCACGGTAACAACATCTACATTCGAATTCTGAAATGATCATTCTGCTGTACTATCTTATCAATAATAGTTCGGTTCGTACCGCCGATCAGGGGACTTAATGAGTCCCCCGATCGGGAGACTCAAGCTTGCACACTGAGCTTACAGTGATATATGGAGGCCGCCGATTTTATTGTGGAGTTTCAGACATATACGCTTATTAGTCGTTTTATTGAAAGTTTGTAACAAATTTTGCTTTGTTCATGATTAATTTTGCAAAAGTAAATCATCTTCGTTACTATCACGCAGTTATTGCTAAATATTTTTCTCAAATCCTTAAATTATTTCTCATAATTTCATAAAACCTTGTTAAAGTGCGTCTTCCTAAAAGTAACAAATAGTAAGAATTCATCACTTTTCTTCAAATTTCTCGAAAACCGCAGGATGAATTTTAAAAGCGTACGGTGAGAAGATAATTCATATGCCATTATTTCAAATCGTAAAGAAATATTTGAACCCTTCGTAGTGGATGAGTTCCCCGTGTCGAAATGTGTCTGATTCTTATGTTATTCCTATGCAAACTTTGAATTTGGACAGACGCATTGTGGGATACTTCTATAAAGGATCTCCCGATCAGGAGATTAAAACTGTTCTCCCGATCAGGGGTACGTGCCGAACTGACATTAAAAAGTGTCCACTCATTATTTTTTCTGAATCCAGAAAGTATCTCAATGTATTGTGAATGGCAACTATAATTACATTCCACTAGATGTTATGTGAAAAACCTCCGTTTAGGATTGCTTGATAACACGATAAAACCTGATGCGTTAGGTACGTTCTGGTTATGTTAACCAACTGCCTGCTGTTAGTAGAAGTTCAAGTAGTTTAATTTATGACTCCTTTACCTGTGTTTACGTATGCATTAACATTTTGAAGATTTACATTTCGAACGCTGTTGCAGTAAGATATAAAGATGTACAATTGTTAACTTTCCTGAAAGTTAACTGATATTAAATTCAATAAAGTATGCTTTATCATTTGGATTCTTCTAAGATGTCCTGATCAAGAGATAAATAACTAATCTCTTAAAACAATCCTTTCTTAAGAGAAAAAATAAAAAGATTGCTCTTCGTTAACATTAGTATCAATCATGCGAATTCATATAAACAGTCATGCAAGTCTTTATTACTGTACCAGCATTCATGCGATATTCCATTGAAAATCGTGGGAATTGTGATAATCATTCACATTTTTATTGAGGGTCACACCAATTTCCATAAGCAGTCATGGGAATTTTTACTAACAGTCATGGGAAATTTTAGCAACAGTCATACTATTTTTCATTAACAATCATGCGAATTTCCATCAACTGTCATTAAATTTCCATTGAGTCATAGCAATGTTTATTAAAAGTCATTACAGTTTTCATTAACAGTGATGCAAATTTTAAATCATGTACCTATTTGCTCTTTATATCTTGAAATTTTATTTGCATTTCCGCTGCTTCTGTATGTTCATTCAGACTTCCATGCATATGTTTCCTAACAGTGCTGTAAGAAACCTTCATTTTGTGAAGCACTTGTATTCATAGAATTAAGGTGTTTTAATGTAACAGGAGGCAACAGTTAAACAGCAATATAGATCATGCACCTTGCGCTCTATCTACGATATAGACAGACTTCAAATCGTTGAAACACCATACACTGGGAATGTTAATAGGAAGATATTCCAGCTGCAGAATTCTCAGTATCAAACATTTAAAAACTATTCAAGAATTTTTCGGTATGCTTGATGCTTGAAAATATTTTTTCTGCTTCAAATATGTGATTTTGTTTCTGTTTCAATTCCAGGTGAGAAGCGCAACATTTACCAACATCTATGTTACGTCATGCCAGAGAAGACTATCGGAAAGGAGAACGACTAACATCACCATGTTGGCATAACACCTGTCTTCTTCTGAAGGAAATTTCCTTTCAACATGTTGTTCTCTTACTGCAAAAAGGATAGAGTAGCTCAAATTTTTTATTTGTTTTATTTCGATAGGAAATAGTTACAATAGTTATAAAGTAGTAATGAATTCAAAAATGATATTGAAGGATAGACTATAAAAATATTCGATAGCCTTAAATTCACAGGCTCTCCTTCTAATATTCACATGATGCTTGTATTATTATTAATGTTTCAATTTCCTATACCTATTTTCTGCAAAAAATGACCGCTTGGTGAGCTAATTACAAGAAAATATCAGTAATGTAAAATCTAAAGTACCACAGCATAGCGTAGCTCATACTTATCAAGAACTGCACTCGGAACAGAGTAACTTATTTAGAGGGGTTAATCTTCGATGGTCGAGTTAAACAAAACATGGACTACGGGATAAGGAAAAATTACTATAGTTAAGTAACTACATCTTATAAGTAGGCATATTCATTTAGAGTAAAATAAAATATGAAGGCCCGGCAGATAAGTTTCATGTGTTTTGTATTTCTCCCATTTCTGAACCATACAAGTTGGTTTGTTGTAGATAATGCTTTTAGATTTTGCTCAGACCATCCATTACCTTCCGGTCCAAGTTCAGTATGCATGTTGTGCTTGATGATTCTATTCTTGTTTTCCATTGCATCCATTGAAGAAAATTCCATTTTTGAATTCATTTTGTGGTAATCAATTAAAGCCATTTTATAACTTTTATATTGCAGTATTGCGTTTATAACTGAATTATGCCATTTCATAAGATACAATTTAAATAAATTCAGTCATGATGAAGATTTGATTGAAGCATCAATTTTTTTAATTTTCAGTTTTAGATAGAGGAAACAAAAATAACTGCATATAGGCAAAATCACGATTGTTCAATAAGGCGCTGGTGAAAACATAATGAAATACTTAGATGAATAAATGTTCAGCTCGAAGTTCTTTCAAATTCACAACTTTAAGAGGGTAAAACCAGAGATTACACTCGCTTAGCATTTCTTGTCCTTGTCCAGTGGCGGCCCTATGGGGAATTTCCGCCCCTACGAGATCGATTTGCCTCCCATCCCCCTCACTTACTTAACCGAAGAAAGTTTTGTAAATGTACATATTTTGTCCGATTTATAGGTTTTTTCCCTATGAGACACATTTGTCCCTCTCTTGCCCCCACTCCTTCATCACCAAGACCAAAATCCCGGTGCACCGCCATTGTCCTTGTCTCCTATATGTTTAAACAGTTTGACATAAATCATTGCTTGCCTTGACACGGTTAGTTGCGTGGCTGTTTTTTTAAATGATATTACATGCATCAAGGAACTATACAGTTATTGAAGACATCCTATTGGGCTCGACGTTTTATCTTTGTGAGTTTTTAAGTTCTTTTACTAGATGATCCTGAAGTTTAAAGAGAATCTGAATTGTATTGACTTCATAATGCCTAATTGACCTAATGATGCCAGTGGTAGGTTTTTGATAAACAAAATAAACTTTTCTTTATCATATTTGACCTATTGCACTAATTGGAAACTTAACAGTACACGCAGTCAACCCATTTTCTATAACAAGTTTTAATTGCACTTTTAGATGCAGTATGACATGCATGTATAGCTAGATATATCTACGGTAGACCAAGCACGACCAATGCAAGACAATACAATATATAAAGCCCGATTACAAAACTATACACTTAAAATGCATGAGGAAATACAAACGGCAATAAGAAGCAAATACAAAGAGCAAGTTAACAGAACAAGAACAAGTAGGGCGGGTGAGAAATAAGTATCAAAACTGGAGAAAAAGTAATATTAAGTTGATGAATGCCTGAATGCGGGGGTGGCCAATTTCAATCGCCATTTGGAACCAATTAAGACCTCAATGTAAGGTCATGGGAGCGAGGCTTAATATCAAATTGAAAGGAAAATATAAATTGTTCATTTGATCACCTTTTCTGGAATTTGCTGTGTTATAAGCATATCATAAATTGTATAACTGAGAGTATCATTAAAGGTCATGTGTCGTATGAACGGCGTGGATACCGTGAAGATCAGAAATACAATACAAAGTCTCTGATTGGTCGAAAGGTGCACATAATCACCGAACATGAAGCGACAAACAATTAGTAACCGCCACAGTACGTTACTAGTATGATTGTGAAGGTCAAGCAATTTTCTTGAGATTTTCTCTGTGACATAAAAGTTAAACCAGAAGCCAATTAAATTGATAACGGACAGAAAATGGACGAGAGTCTCTATAATAATGAAACACTTTTCTTGAACACTCCGGTTTGTACTCCCGAATTGGAGATCTCGTAGTTAGCGCATTTGGGAGATTGATACATGCGCAGTACAATTCTTTCAACAACAAAGATTTACCACAGTCTTTGGTGTAGTCGCTTTATGTGTGTATTATTTCGTAATACTCCGTTTTATTAAAATAAAATGAAGAAACAAAAGTGTGATTTGACTCTTATATTACTTATAACAATGTAAATAACAAATTATTCCCCAACCAAACTTTTTTCTCCAGAAAATCCCGGTAGAGTGCGACTTCCTATCGGTAACACATAATAAGAAGTCATCACTTTTCTTAAAAATTTTCGAATTTTTCACGGTAATTTTTTTAATGCGCACGGTAAAGAGATAATTCATATGCCATTATATTATATCATGAACACAAATTTGAACCCTGTGCAGTGGTATGTCCCCGCGCTCGAAATTTATCTGATTCCTATATGATTAAAAACAAAATTTGAATTTGGATAGATGCATTGTGGGATACTTTCGTAAAGTACCTCCTGATTTGGAGACCAAAACTGTCTCCCAATCGGGAGTACAAACCGGACTGCTGAATCTAACGGCAATTAAAATATATAAAAAAAATCACCAACGCTACTAAATTCCAAGTCATTTCTGAGTTGCAAATAATATTTACACAAAAACGTACAAGCCAAATAAAACTGTAGCGGGAATGACGTCACCGGTTTGTAACAGGTTTACTAGTGCTGTATGACGTTATTTTCTTGTGACGAAAATTCCCTGTTTTAACCATATTCTATTAATTGTATGCATCATTCCTGTCATTGTGTTCTGCTCACTTTGCACTAGTATAGCCAAATTGTATAACCGAACTGGAATGTGTACCAAATGAGTTGTTTAGCCAATTAAATACTACCTTACAACAATCATGAAAATATGAAGTAACCAATTTATTACTTATCACTTGTATGTCGCATGAACGATAAGATTTTTCGTTTGCGACGTAATTTCACTGCTTTGAATCTGTAACATAAAGAAACACAATGTAACCTTAAACAACATTTTGAATTGACGCCTAGCGCTTTTGTCGCCAAAAGCTCACCTGATTTCCTCATATTTAAAATTGACGTGCTAACAATTTCCTGAAAACTAGATAATGTCACATGTCTGAAATTCAAGTGTCAATTATGGAATAACAGTAATGCTGAGGGAATTATATCGACCAATCAAATACTATCTGGCGGATTCTCGCACAAATCATGCAGGGTATGTGACCAAGCGTATAAAACACAATGATTACGAACGCCAACCATACGTGCTGTATCTACAGCTGATTGTTGAGTAACAAATAAAAAAATCTCCCCAGCAGTTAATTGGTTGAAGCACGGAAGTAATCTCCTTCTGCAGCGTTCTTGTCTGCATGCGAACATGGCGTGGAAAGAAACTGAAAAAAGGTTATTTTCTATGATATAACTACAGAACAAAAATTTAGAACTTAGTGGGACGCAACTTCAGGTAGAAGAATGACAGTATTTATGCCTTTTATAATGCAAATTTCCATTATTCATAGAAAATGTTTTTTTTTTTTATTATCCACGTAAACAAGGATCAGTGCTGTAAATAACGCGAAGGACATATTCCAGCAATGGCACTCCTTGCCATGACAAAACGGAAGGCACTTTTTTTATCGTGTGTTGGAGGGCAGGGGACGCAAACCGTCGCCATTATGATGTAGGCGTTATTGCTCAAGTTGATTAGAGTCAAATGATTATTTTTTACACTGCTCCCAGTTGGTGGGACCTACCTGAGCCTGTAGAACTAGCTTTAACTCCTTTTAATTTTTTAATTTATGAACAGGTATGGCTAAATGGCTAAAGAGTGGTATCAAATACATTTGAGACCATACGAGGAGAATGATACTTATCCACACGTTTAGGTTCAAGCACACTGTTTATGCAGATAGCGTTGCTATTGGAAAACACTTCCGTTACTGGTAATCGTTTATCTGTCTATATTGATATCAAGAGTATCAACCGTGGAATTGCCTTTTCGACAAAAATACAAAGAGTTTTTTATGACAATTGGGAGAATGTGAAAAGAAGTCAAATGAAATTGACTTCCTTCTATATTTTCTTCTAAAAATGTAATAAATAACGCGTTGATGGCTGTGCGATAAGGCATCAAACGGTATACTAGTATAGAGATTCACTACTATCTCATTTGTCCCCTAAATTATACCATTTCCCCAGTTTTTAAACCTAAAATTTACACAACCGATCCAATTGCTCTGAAAGCCCCTAGTGTCTTTTGTTGTGTAATGCTTGGTTGTGAATAATCATCCAATTTGAAGCTAATTTACAAAAAGGTGACTTCCTGTACTTTTCTGATTCCCATTAGTGCATAATGTCAAATATGGTAAAGAGAATTGTATTTCACAACTGATCACGTGGAAAAGGTTTTAAACCCAAGCTGGTATTGACATTATTGAGTCAATTAATCATTAGAATAATAATAACAATAACACTCGTATGAATTTCGAACTTGAGAAGTAACGTAGTCTGGTTCACATCCCATAAGAATATACAAGGGTGACTGCGTGTACTTTTCCGTTCCCCATGAGAGCATGAGGTTACGTACATGTATGATAAAACGAAGTTTATCTCACAACTGAACCCTAAAAGATTTCAAAACCAACCCGTGACTGATATTAGATAATAATCATAATTGATTGACATTGGCAGACAGGATACCCATACCAATGGACAACTTTAACGATTAACCAGGCACCCACACAAATTGAAATGCATGGATGGCCTAAAGGAAAGGTATCGTCCCCAAAATAAATTCAGAAGTGAACGCTGCCGTGCTGGTAACGTCACTTCCGTATTCCAATTTCCTTATTGATCCAGAGAAATATGTGATGTTATCGACAACGTATGCAAGGCACTATGTTTGTGCGTTGGGTGTGTGATCGAAAACATGGCAGATTTTTAGCTAGTCAATAAGGAAAATTGAAAACCGGAAGTGACATTCCACTACGGAGGCGTTTACTTCTGATTGTATTTATGGTACGATACCTTTCCTTTAATCAGACAGGGATGATCCTCAATTTGAAGGCATCTTGGAATACCTAACTATTGGGGGGTATCTTATGCGATCGCACATACACACTAAAATCAAGTTTTTTGGGGGGCCGCCAGGACAGTTCTGTTTAGTAGCATGATGTATACCACAGTCTAAACTTGACTACTGTTATATGATTCACCCAAAGTTGCCATTTATTAGTTTTATAGTTAGACAAATAATTCAGGAGTGTTATTACTTCCGATTGCGGTGATGAATGTGATAATGAACCGAAAAAAAATAATTTTGCACAAAACAGCACACACTATTGACCGTAACTCAATGGCCTTTTAGTATACCACGTGTGCACAGACCGCACAGCGTCTTTTATGTGAAGTCCACAGTGGAAACTAATAAATATTCATGATCTTTCAATTGGCTCATTTTGTAGGAATTGACCCGCTGGCCCGGTAACATTCGTATTGACTTAATGTTACAGCAAATGACGTAATGTACACAAAGGCAGCGTCCATAGCTCATGGATTATAAAATAGTGTAATTGTTAGTTAAATCCATCCGAGCAATTAAGTTCATAGGGCCGGTACTTATCCAAAATTCCATAACGCAAGCGTGTGAGAGCACATGATTCCCTTTGCATAGACGCCAGTCCATCGCAGGTCAACTCCCCAGCAGTGCTGGTACTCATTTTCAGCTGAGTGGACTGGAGCAAGTAAAGTGTCTTGCTCAAGGACACGATGCATCACTCGCAACGGGAATCGAGCCCGGTACCGTACGCATACGAACAAGACTCCTTAACCACTGATCCACAGCACTTCTATATTTCCAATTGATTTCTTAGAGGATAATAGAAAACCTTAAAAGTAGGTTTTTTCACGGACTATTAATTATACATACATTATAAATGCATATGTGGAAAAATTATGTTTTGAATGGAAATAATCAATTACTACTAAACATACTATATAACTGAATCTCTGGTTAACCGATGCAATGGAAACAAGCATATCAGCAGTGGAAAATAATTTCATATCTTAAACCGGAATGAAATAAACAAGACTGAGTAAACAAGACTGAGTAAACAAGACTGAGTAAACAAGACTGAGTAAACAAGACTGAGTAAACAAGACTGAGTAAACAAGACTGAGTAAACAAGACTGAGTAAACAAGACTGAGTAAACAAGAGGCACGGCCAAATAGAATTTGATGGCAAGAACAGAAGGTAATATAAAAGACATTCATCTTTGTTATGATTATTTCAGTTTTATTTCAATTAAAATGAATATTCATACTTGTACAGCAAGCATACTTGATTATAATAAACCTTTCTTATCCAGTAATCCATTTTGCCAAAGCAAGAAGAACACCTTCAAATATTGTATTTTTTGTGAGTGACATTTTTGATAAACTATTCGTTGATTCTAGTAGTTTTACAATACTTATTATTATTATTTTTTATTTATTTGTAATTTTTTAATTTTTCGTACCAAATTGCATGTTTTTGATCTAAATTGGTAGGTTTTGAAGCGGTCTATATGCTTAATTGCTTAAATTAGATTAATGGAACCTTTTTAATTCACGTCCATGCATTTGATCTGCAATCATTTTCAAAACTGTGTAAATTGCAAATTGTAGATAGTTTATCCAATAGTGTTTGTACTATCATAGCAGTACCATTTAGCAAGGAAAGGGGTACAGAAAACTAAAAGAATCATTACAACAACATATTATTATTAATAACAGACATTCTTTAGTATCAAGGCTTTTGCTAAATTACATGTTTCTAGTCTATGCTACATACTTTAAAATAGTATGCATTTATCATCATTTAAAGGTTTTCTTTTCTATCAAAATCCACTTCTTCACGAAAGCTACTAAGTCGTTGTTGTGCTAAGAGAACAATGTAGAAAATAAATTTCTTCAGCAAGAAAAGAGGTGTCATTGACTCATTGTAATGTTAATCGTTCTCCTTTGTGATCGTCTTTTCTGGCATGAGATGACACAGGCGTTGCTAGAGAATGCTCTCGTCACCTGGAACTGAAGAAAATGTATAGTTTATTTTCAAGCATCAGGTATACCTAACAGCCTAAAGATTCTATGTTTTATGGATCACGAAGTATTCTTTACGTTTAGAGTTTTTAGCAAAAATGTCAATGTTGGAAACGCATTTCTCTTTATCATTCCCAGTTTATAATAATTCATCCATTAAAGGTTGTTTATACCATACTTTAAAATAATATGCATTTATTACCATTTGATACTCAATTTGAAACTACGAAGGTTTTTTCGATCAAAAACACTTCTTCAGGAATAAGTCGTGAAGAAAAATGTAGAAAAATGTAAAAAGGAAATTTCTACAGCAAGAAGAGAGTGTCATTGACTCATTGTAATTTTAATCGTTCTTCTTTTTGATCGTCTTCTCTGGCATGAGATAATATAGGCGTTGCTAGAAGATGCTCTCGTCTTCTGGATTTAAACTGTCTGTGTTGGATGATTGACAGCTTTTTCAAGCAATCACCTCATGGATTTGCTTAGCAACAAAATCTGCGTAACTAAGTGGGGCAAACATCCTACGCGGTACAGGTACAGTACAACTAGCTAACGGTGCGCGCTTATGTAGTCAATGCAATTATTGTACAAAGTAAATTTCTTCACACACAGACTGAGTGACGACAAAATGGTGAACAAAAATGCGCTTACAGACCCGCTGCAGGCTTTGTAAATATGATTGCTGTTACCTAGAACACTTAGCAAACTGAATGTTGTTGATCCTTTTTGCTAAAAACTCTAAAAATCCGCAGAAGTTCCATAAATGGACCAAAGCTTGCGGCAAGCCTTGCGAACATCTAAATGTCAATGAATTGGTAATGCATGATTGCGGATTTTAGGATTGTTTGCTCCCATCTACTAGTTACCGCGTTGCTATTGTGGGTGTGGCTTATTTTGTAACTCAGAGACGTTAATTGAAGAAAATGTATATTTTATTTTCAAGCATCAGGCAGGCCTAACTGCCTAAAATTTCTTTATTTCATGGGTCACGAAGTACTCCTTACGTGTTTGGGAGTTGAAAGCGTTCCCAATTTATAATATTGCATCTATTAGTAGGTTGTTTACATAATAACATGCGTAGATATAACGTAATGCTGCCTCAGTTTAATAACATGAACAAGAAAAAAAATATATATATATATATATATATATATATATATATATATATATATATATATATATATATATATATATATATATATATATATATATATATATATATATATATATAAATCACAAAATTTTCGGACATATACAATACTCATGATACATGGACTCTGCAATCTGCAAAAGAATAACAACATCATAATCAAGCCAGCGGATACCGCTGTTCTCGATAAGAGTAGATACATAGATGAGGCTAAGTCACAACTCACCAACGAGGATTTTTATAAAGGATAAATTCATTTACCAAAGAACTTTATAATGTGACATCAAGTTTACAACCTAGGATGCAAGAGGAGGTATAGCTCATTCCTCCCCGACCTGAATATATATATATATATATATATATATATATATATATATATATGACTGAATATGTTTATATATGTAGGAATAGCCGTTATAAAACCATATATATAGACGATATTTTTCTGATATGGTGGTGCAGTGTATATATATCATCACCATATATATATATATATATATATATATATATATATATATATATATATATATATATGTATATATATACATAATATATATGTTATATATATATATATATATATATATATATATATATATATATATATATATATATTATATATATATATATATATCTATATAAAGATACCACCTAATCGTAGCAAATATATATATATATATATATATATATAGGATATATATCGGCAAACGTCATTTATATATGCCAAAAATATATATGTATATCTTTATATCCATATAAATATATACCTTTACACTTCAACACTCCTGGTATATACATCAAAATATATAATATATATTACAACACATCGTAAAATACAAGACCAAGACTATGTATATATACCGCATATAAATATGACATATATGATACGCTCCATATATATATATATATATATATATATATATATATATATATATATATATATTTTGTGATTTTAAAATAAAGTTGATTCAATAGACATCATCATCTTCCTGTATATATATATATATATATATATATATATATATATATATATATATATATATATATATATATATATATATATATATATATATATATATATATATATATATATATATATATATATATATATATATGTGTGTGTGTGTGTGTGTATGTATGATTGTGTAACATAACCTTTCGATGAATTGCCTAAAAGAAAAAATCGTATTACTCCAAACTATGATAGGCCTAAGTTTGATATTGTTCATTTCATCTTGAAGAAACTTATGTAGGTTAAAGTAGTTTAATGGAAACATCCCTCTGATATTATGGGATCAGAATATCTTGTTCTTAAGCAGTTAGACATGACACATTCATTATTTTAAGGTTGGTTAGCACTATGTCCATATACTATTCAATAACTACCATGCGTGAAAGTCCCATATATGCAATATATAAAGTTATAATTTTACAACTGTGTAATGTGTGGTAGTATTTTTTCTCCCCGTACGCAATAATGCCTCTTGATCAGTCCGATCCACGTTCCCGAAGGAAAGATTTGCTGTTTGTAAGATTGAGCCATGCGCAGTGAGCATAATTTAAATTGTTGCTAATAAGTTCCGCCGCAAAAAAAATCGTGCTTTTCAAATTCTGTAATTCTTAAGTTGTATATTTTGCAAACGATTTTGAAATTAATACTTCTGTATGATTTTAGCTAGGAACTTAAATGTAAAAATCTTTTTCTTATCAGCTATTGAACTGAATGAAAAATGGCAAAAATGATTTCATCGTTCTGTTAATTACACCAATACAGCTTGAATATTTTGCATGCACTTTTCCTACCTTTTACTTAAGCCTATTTTACCGTTATGTATTTCATTAGAGAGATTTAGATTTGGAAAGATGCATTGTCGGTTATAATGACAAAAATGTTCCGATTAGAAGATCTACCGTTCGGGCATGGGCCGAATTGCTTATTGTGTCTAGTATGCTAATCGCATAAGTAGGAGACTTACATTTTGAATTTTTCTTGAATTTTGGGGACAAAAATGCATTTTGTTTTTCAGCACAGTTCTTGTATTTACAGATAATGTTAAAATCGGACTCGCATTTGCATTTTCCGCACGATCCATCGACAAATTCATTTCCTACCCCAAATAATTCTCCTTTGAAAATGCATCCAGTTTCCCAACCTACAAAGATAAACAATCAAAATTTAAACGTCTTAAAAAAAAATCCAAAATGAATGTACACAAAAGAGGACAATTAAATTACGCAAAATTAGAATGTATTAAACCATTATTTCCTTCTTGTAAAGATTTGCCTGAGATATGATAAAATATGATCAGTCTAGTCACATTGTACCATATTATTATTGTGAATATTGTTGGAAAACTACTTTGTCACTTTATCAGCTTATAACCATTAATATTTCAGGAGAGTACTCACCCAGTCTAATGAGGTAGCATTAGTAGGCCCTATTTTTCATCATTTCAATGTGAAGAAAATGTTTAAAAGGTCTAGTATAGATATATTCAATTTGAACAGAATAACTGAAACTAAAGACTAAATTGACATCACATACTTCTGTTTTTCATTGAAATATTTACTGGAGTTCTTGTGGTTTCCAGCCATTGAATACGTCAAGATAGTACTTATAATGGTTTTATTGAATACGTCAGGATAGTACTTATAATGGTTTTATTGAATACGTCAGGATAGTACTTATAATGGTTTTATTGAATACGTCAGGATAGTACTTATAATGGTTTTATCGAATACGTCAGGATAGTACTTATTATGGTTTTAATGAATACGTCAGGTTAGTACTTATAATGGTTTTATTGAATACGCCAGGATAGTACTTAAAATGAATACGTCAGGATAGTACTTATAATGGTTTTATTGAATACGTCAGGATAGTACTTATAGTAGTTTCAATGAATACGTCATGATAGTACCTATAATGGTTTTGCGCAAGATAACTTTAATTTAGCCAAAACAATGAACTGCAAATTTCATTTAAAAAAGTACAATTTTACAAGTGCTAAGACAATTATGGTCACCCTATTATTAGTAGATTATTTACACCGGTCATTTTCATGACAAATGTTAACGAAGTGTTACAACACCGAAATCCAATACATTTGTACAATTAAAAAGATCAAACAACAGGATAAATACAGCGGTAAAATAAGTTTAAAGGAATATTCCCTTGTTTTTTGTTGCCTTTTATTAGAAAGAGATTTTTTAGAAACAATTTAGTACAAAAATCATATTCATATGTTATTCCTACCAGTAAAACCTGCTAGAAAAATACTTTGATAAAATTTATGTATTTATATACATTTCCAAATATACCATACTTCAATAACTGTTTGAAATTGTTTCTATTCATACAGAAACAACAAATTAAGGTTCAAAGAAATACATAAACATTTGCAATGGAATTGCCTTCATGACCTCATCAAACACGAATTCATCATACTGTACAAAAGTTCAAAATGCAATTGGGAAATCTTTGAAATTCCATATCTCCTGAACGGAATATGATATTAACCTGTTTTTTTTGTTATACCAAACTGACTCTCCTTCCATTAAATAGAATTTTACAAAAAAAAAAACATGGGAATATTACACAAATGTAAACAAAAAGAGGAAATATAAAACAATAAAATGATGAAAAGGTATTGAAACCTTTTGATTAATTTTTCTAAAGATATTACTAAATCTAGTAGTCACATCACGTCCACACATCAGTGAGAATGTTGAAGTACTTTGTCACTTATAGCCATAAATAGCTCAGGAGATTACTTACCGAGTGTAGTCAGGTAGCGTATTTACTATATGAAACTTTTACAGTATAATTTCAAGTCTTTCTGTTTTTTAATGGAAATATTGACTGAGATCTTGTGATTTACCACCATTGAACATGTCAGTAGAGTACTTCAAAAAGTTTTGCTCAAGATAACTTTCATTTAGCCAAAACTTTAAAATGCAAATTTAATTTACAAAAAAGTAATATTTACAAGTTGTTAAGACAGTGACGGTCAGCCTACTATAGTATTTTATTTATACTGGCCATTTTTATAATAAATATTACAACTTGGACGTTCAATACTTCTTGCACAAAATAAATGGCATGATAAGTACAGCGGTAAAACAATTTTAATGTACACAAAAAGAGAACATAAAACAAGAAAATGATGAAAACATATTGAAATCCATATTCAATTTTTCTGAAGATATTACTGAATCACTCTAGTAGTCACAACGCGTCCTCACACCAGTGTGAATGTTTAAGTACTTTGTCACTTATAGCCTTGAATAGTTCAGGAGATTTCTCAACCAGTCTAATGAGGTTGCGTATTTACCATATGAAACTTTTACAGTAGACTCTTCATACCAGTCATTTTGAAGGACACAAATGTTCACAAAGGTTCTAGAATAGGGATATTCATGTTGTAACAAATGATTGAAACCAAACACTTAATTGACATCACATACTTGTTTTCCTCAACTCTTTCTGTTTTCATTAATAAATTTGCTGAGATCTTGTGATTTACAAGCGTTAAATAGTTCAGGAGAGTACTTAAAATGGTCTCGCGCAAAGTAATTTTGATATAGCCAAAACTTTGAAATGCAAACTTCATTTACAAAAAAGGAAATTAAAATTTAATAAAAAGGGTTAACAAATGTTAAAAAGAGAGACAGAGAGGGGTGGGGAAGCGACGCTACCGTTCAAACATTAGCTTATTTACATCGGTCACCTTGGTAACAATTGTTACTACTTAAAAATTCAATATCCCTTGCAAAGAACAAAATAACATGGTATGGTAGCTCACGGTTCTGTTTCTTCTTTTGATTTACAAAATAGACAACATTAATGATCTAATCAGTTCAAGAGGGAACATCGTCTGAAGAACATTGTTGGACACATTACTAATAAATCCCTATTTCCTTCTTGAATAAAAAGTATTTCATTTTTCCGAGAATCATTCAATCGTAGCGTACATCGGCTTGAAGCAACTCGACTAACACCGATTAGCAACTAGATACACACTTTACATTTGCCATTTCGAGGAATCGCTAAAAAAAAAAAATTCAATGGGTTTTGGTTTGGTTTGGTGGGTTGGTTTACCAAGGTTTATAACGTCCAAACAGACATATTGGAGTATTTGCTTCACGACCTCAATGGCCGTTTTATTGACAAGTCGTAGAGCACTGGTTGGAGATCCATCGGAATCAAACTCTAGACGATTGAAAAGCTGAAGCTTTACCGTACTGCAACGGAGGTTTCTTATAGTAGTAAAATTGCGTAAAATTCATTACTATTGTCACGCTTACACCTTTTGTAGTGATAAACATTTTAGATTTGAAAAAAGCCAGCGAAAATATATTTATTATTCATTCTAATTTCCGCAAAATGTGACGCTTTATTTATTGGCTTCATGTTGCTGTTCATTGAAATGGATAATTACAAAGAAATGATTGTTGTATCAAATTAAATTGTTAGTTCTTTATACATTTCACTAGAAATATAATTCCCAAGAATTTGGAAAAAATTAATCAGCGTTAATATTTAAGGTGTTTCTTCAGTAATAGATCACAAATATCGGATAAATCAAAACTTTATCAAAATTTGATCAATTATAACTCAAAACCTAGAAGTGCTATTTTCACAATTCCAAACGTTATAAGAACAGATTATGCTCTTGAATACTCTTTCAAACAATACAGAAATTACTGGTTAAGGTGTTTAAGCTAGTTATACTGATGCTTTTGAAGTGTTGTTTTCCCTATTTCCCCCTTTTATTTATTTTATTTTTTTTTTCAGCGCAATGAGACTTTAGTGTGTGTTGCGCTTTATAAGAACTGTATATTATTATTATTTATTCATTTGAATGCAAATTTGTAAGTATATTGGTGTATATTATTGATACAATTGCATGCTAGTACGACCACTTATTATAGATGGTGCTATTCATCAACTTTGATCCAATTCAGTAATTGGATTGTAAGAAGTATTGCCTTTTTTATTACAAATAATCACTAGTAAATGTATTTTCTGAATCATTAGCAAACGTTTTGAAATAATGAAAACAAATGAAGTGTTTGTCATTTTCCGAATCGTTATCTACAATTTGATTCCACAATTTAAAAGTTCCGTTTTGCAGAATCAGGATCCCCAATGTCAAATTGTGTCCTGAAGATTCATCCTACGGTATAATGATTCCTTTTTTTGTCAGACTTTCAAAAAATTGCGAAATTTATTGTAGGCATTATAAACAGTATTTCATTATTGGATGACATGTACTCATCTGCAATATATTACTGAACAAATTACAAGCTATGGTACACTGTATATGTGGTGTAATAATGAAATATCGATGTATTTCAATACAAATTCTTGCAGTTGCTTTACAAAAAGATATTTGGAATTGTCTAATTTCAGAAATAAATTATCTTACGGAAACCAAATTCTAGGACTATCTCTTCAAAAGAGCAAATAGGACGACGTTAGCATCTTATTCATCAGAAAAATCCGCAATTTAACGTCATCATGCGAGTAGCGGTGAGCGGCACCAAATCATTAACTACTTTTTCTAAATGTTTGGGAGAAAGAAAGTTGGTGCAAAGAACAACGTCTGCACTAGATGTCAACGTATCGTTTTGCATATCTATAAAAAAAAACTAGCGTGTTAGATCGTTGAAAGACTCGAAACTGAACATCAGTATCTCAATCCTAGACTTAACCGGCTGAGTCTCCTGTTTCCTTAATTTTATTGAGCAGGCAGTGATTACAAGTTTCCGCCATAGTTATGAAAAACATCAGCAAAGACTTGGTTTCATAACTGTGGCAATCTTCTAACTTAATATAACGTTTGTATATAAATATTGTACGTATACTTTCTAGAGAAAACTATTCAAAACAGCTCGAGATAGGGAAAACAATCATTAAATTTCCAAAATAACAAGTTTAGTATTGAAAGAGTTTTCAATGTATTCCATAATGGTAAATTTATTCAGCATATCTATGTAGCTACTTAAACTTAATTATCACATTTGAGACAGTGAAAATGTAATTTTTTTCAAAGAATTGAAAACGATGGATAAAACAATGAATCGAATTAGGTATAAATCATTCCACAAACGGCATAAAAAACGTGACATGCAATAAGTTTAGAAAATATAACAAAAGGTTGTCCTTCCACGTTCATATACTTTTGTTGCTGCAGGGATGAGAGATGATGATACTAAATTTTTAGCTGTGTTTTGCAGATTTTACCAAACAAATGATTATTGAAATGGTTAATCAATCATATTCAAATAAAAATAAATCTTTGACCAAACAAATAAAATTATTACGTATTATTTGTTGTCTTCTAAAAGTCTACGTTTAATAATATAACTACTCTATAGACCTTTTCAAACCGAGTTTAGCCGAACGTGAAACGTCAGAATACTTTAACCAATCAAATGCTGGAGGAACTTTTCTTTGTCTCCAAACCAATCAGGTGCAGGTTTGAGGAAGAAAAAATTAGCAGCAATACGCGCGCGTATTTCCTTTATGTATAACGCACGTATGATACGTGCGCTTGAAAACATTTTTTCATACGATTGGTTCCATACCTTGCGTAAATTGTGCAGACGGCCAAGAGTCCTCCAGTATTTTAATGGTCGATAAGATTCCTCTAGTATACGATTGGTCCATTATGGACATTCGAATCTCAGCCATGTGATAGTATTTAAATTACTTATCCGGAAATTGCCGATTAATATTTGAAAAGGTCTATAATGATTTAAATAAAAATGCTCACATTCTGCATATGATTCTTCAACCAACTGCTTAGGAGAAGAGAGTTACTATTTTTGGAATGAAATCAAAATGCCTTAAACAACCATACATTTAACTTAATCTCCCATACTTGAAATCTTAAAGGAAAAAAAATGCATTTTAAGATATGTTACTGTTTGTAAATTTACTGTACAGATTACTACACAGAGGTCAGAGTGTAAAGATTAAGTTACAGCATATTAGCAACCAAACTGTTCTAATGATTTAAGTAATACTCACTACTTTGTGCATAGGTTTGAACAACTACACAGGCAATCAGTGCTACACATATAAGAAGAAATTTAGACATCCTGAATTGAAAGGTGTAAGTTCCTTAAGCAAATCTAACTGAGAAGTGAGTAGCTCTGTTATTTTGACGACGTTTTTATTTGATTTAGCTGACTATCTTACTATCAACCCACCATGTTTGCCGCTTAATGGTTTTGGTAAGTAAGATTTGGAAGTAGTCACTTCTCCAGACAAAATTTCATTACATTAAATGAAAATATGAATTTGAAAAGGAAGCATGCATTGACACGTGTCCACAAAATCAACATCATTTTGTTGTTGTTGGTAAACCAGTGTTAGCTATGTCGCTTGGCTAAGTGAGCGATTTATTGGAAAATAAAACATTGTGGAATATAAAGCAAATAATGAGACCGTGTGCACTGGTTTGTGTAATATAAATCGCCATAAAAATCGTCCGTTGAAAGTGTGAATCGGAACCAATCCGTACTGTAGTACAACCATTTTGTTGAAATTTTAAAATAGAAATGTGCAAAAAGATTATTTAACCATCAGACCATAGGCTTATTTTCGTCATATAAAATATAATGTTTAGCGATGTGTAATGTTCTTTTGGAAATCCAAACCCCAATATCGTTTACAAAAAAAGAATATTATATTAATGTTTTCCGCCAAAAAACAACTTTTGCCTGATTGGGGTTTTATTTCAAAAACGACGGCTGGTGTTTTATCCATAAGAATACTTAAGTGTTTGTGTAACAGCAGCTCTAAGTTACGGCTGATAACTATATTGTCGATCAAAGATGTTTTTTATAATACAGTTTGAAATATATCACACTGCTAAGGCTTTAACGGAGTATAAAGAATCAAGGTAAATTTTACGAAATAACGGTCTGCATGTCAAGTACCTACTTAAAAGCTTTCTTCTAGACTGATTAATGTGTGAAGAAGTTTTACCGGATCACTCAAATGGTTACTCTGTGCCATTTGGGTATTATGGTGATGTACAAAATCTCCATGGAAGTCCTGTGTTAATTCTATAAAACAAATGGTACATTTTGCCATTCATTTCTATTCAAAACAGCTTGCACAATCAAACAAATAATATTTTTTCAAACTTAAATTCAATTGCAAATATTTCAAAAAGATCACAGTATAAAAAAAAAGATATCACAAGTATTTTGCATATATAAAGGAAACTAAATTGTATGGCAACTTTTTGATCGCCCAATATTTGTTATTTCAAAAAGAATATACTTTTTTTAACATTTTAGTATCCTGATTCTGGAAAACGGAACTTTTAGATTGCAGAGTTGAATTGTAGATGATGATTCGGAAAATGACTTCTTTTGTTTTTATTATATCAGTACCAATGAAATAATTAAGAGTTAGGAATTATTATTTTGTTAAAAGACTATTGTCACTTAGGGATCGTTAGGCCGGTGCGCATATGTACCGCGCTGACACATCTTATGAACTACCTGCTTACCAAAGTAAATCGACTATGCGACCTGCAATATAATTTAGTATATGCTACATATTTTGATACCTTATATTGTAAATTTTCATTTATATTATGATGCCATTAAAAACGATCGGCTCTTTATCATTTTTCCTTCGTTTTACATACATCATAATCAAAAGTCAACTTGAATTACAAGTTTTGTTATTCCAATTAACTGTCGTGTATTTATTCCGAATGATTGTTTTGTTCTTCACTTGTTTTTCTGATACAAATTGTCATTAATTAGTATAATTCCGCTTTCGTTTACCGCATGCGCAGCAAAACAGAAAGATTGATAAATGTTATTCTATTCAAATATTCAATGGATGTGAAGTAATTGCGAGCTACACTGATACCATGGTATTAAGGGTGTGAACAACTGATGTGAATAACGTGACGGTAACGTGATGAGTACTTTTATTGTAGTTTTGGGTTTATGCGATGCTCTTGTAGTAAATAATTTTGATACTGTTTAAACCTTTGAAATCGTTGAAATACGGAGCTAAAGGTACATGCTATTCTGCATTGCAATGTAACTTTTCGAAGGAATTATATCTTACATCTTACACACAATACTCAGTGTATTTTACTTGTATTTTATCTGTAAGTATTAACACCGGCACATTTGGGTATCTGGAAATTAAGCTGTTTCAGCTTAATCAAAAACTCCTGCAAAATATTCTTGATGACTTCTTTTTTTGAACTATGTAATATACTAGGCCTAATGTATTGGAAAATGTTAAAATACAAGATCAATATAATGGTCCTTAATCTTATTAAAGACGGTCATGAGAAACAAATAGTATCAACTGTAATAACATGGCAATACCGACACAAAATATGTTAAAAATAGAGAAACTGGTTGACCTTATTGCGCAGAATTGACTTTGCTTACAATGCATACATCACCATTGCATCCATAATGCACTGTTACTTTCCGAGCAAAGGTATTGCTGCATTAGGGGAGAGGTTGGTATTGGTAATATATTGGGTTTCTGCAAGCTGGCGTTGAGCTGGCGTGTGGCCAAATTCTATATCTACTAGTGCAAATGTTGGGTTTTGCGTATTGAACCAAGAATAGCGCAGAATAACAATACGTGTACTGGCAAATCGTTCTTTATTTTTGAATTGCGTATCTAACGTGTCTGGTTGGGTTGGGAAACATGCGCACGTACAGTCCAACTGTGATGCATAGTGAAGTTTCCAACTAAATAGAAGTGTAATTCATGAGAGTTCCTTGTTGGAAAATATGTATATCGGAAGGATACAAAGCACGGGCGTATAAAGGACCACATATCCGCGGGGAACAATCCCCGTTTTTTTCCAGTCCTCAAGCGCAAAATAGAAACTGAATTTATCTTTGTATTAAAAGTTGTTGCTCATCAAGGAATCTCAAATTAAATTTATTGTGTAATTTCCATAACTTCATTTATTCGTTTGTTTTTTGCTGATTCTGCAATTAAATTTCTTAAATTCTTAAATTTTGTTTGAAAAATTCCTCAATGTTACAATCTCAAACGGGAGGAAAGCATGTAATGGATGGGTATTATCCTCTTTTGGCACCGCTTTCTCCCTACACCCAAATTGCTCTTTTGAAAAATGTGATTGATATATAAGTGATTGCAAGATTGCTCTTGTTTTGTGTAGCGGGATCGAGAGTTTAGTATATAAAGAGTAACACGGTCCTTGCATCATGTTGGAAACAGATAGGCAATGCAGTTGTTGCCAATATTTTTGATATAATGAGTTCGACTTTCGAATTTCGAGATCATTGCGGCTGTTGAAACTGCTTCTGGAAAGTCAAATGGAACAACATAACAAAATTTATGCTCAGAAATGAATGTCATCTGCCTCGTGTATTCTATGTCCTTAGGCGTAATGTCGTAAAAAAAGCCTGGAACTCTAAAGTGCTTCCTGTGGGGTTCGTGGAATAATTTCTGAGATCGGCACATTTGTTGACATATTAAAATGCTCTACTAACTGTTAAATTATCGCAAATGTTTTGATCAAACTGGACTGATCAAAACAAATGATATATTAGAATTTCAGTTTGTTTTATAAATCATAATTTGGGAAATTTTCAGGCCATAGATTGCCTGAAATAAAGTGCGCTGCAAAAGTACCATTTTGTTTCGGGTAATCTTTGAAGAAAATCTTGAGAAAATTCCTTTTACTTGATATTTTTACTTCGAAATTCATATGAAATTGATTGATACTTTTTGTTTCGAAAAAGGGAGCACTTAACCGTGGATTTCAAATATCAAAAATTATATGTCTGTACTAAATTTCATGGTATTTATTGTGCTGTGAAGCGAGCCATATGCCTTTGTTTCGAGACCTATAACCTGTATATCAAAAGTTCGGTATTTTATTCTTGATAAAATGGCGGAGGTTGAAGAAACTTGCAGAGAGAAACTTAATGGTGTATTAGTTCGTTCAAGAGCCAGGTGGGTTGAGTATGGAGAAAAACCAACGAAGTATTTTTTAGACTTAGAGCAGAGCGATTCGGTGAACAAACTGATACAAAATTCAAGGTAACAATGGAGTAATTCGTGAATCATAAACAGAAGTTATGAAAAGTGTTGCTGACTATTTTAGTGAATGATGAAATGTATCGGTTTGGCCTTTATGTGCTATTCTGGTTGTGTTTGGAGGTGCCACACAAATAGACCAGTTAGCAATATAACAGTCGTTTCATGCAAATAAAGTATAATATATTATATATTTCAGCCTCAGGTCATCTTTTGTGCCATTGATCATTAATAACTCAATCGGTATGAATAAGCGACATGGGTATCACGACGCAAATGTTTCACTACTGTAAAAAGTGAGAACATTGGGAAATGCTCACCAGCATAATATAATTATTTTCTTCTGTAAATACATAGGCCTGCAGGCCTTACTCTGGTGTCCCTTTCCTACATCTTACATCCAGCCCAATTACCGCGGATGTTTTTTTTTTCATTTTTTATTTTATGGAATTGTTTGTGTTATATAGCGCTATATTCGTTAGTGGTGCAAGTGTCCAACCGATAATCAGAAATCACTAACGATTCAAAAAACCCATATTGACAAGTCTGTGAGCATGTGTCTATTTTTGAGACTCCAAAAACATGCACGGTTAGGGTATAGGGAATTGCGACACCATCAACTGAAATGGTGGACGGATGGGGATGGGTGAGGTAGAAGAGGGGGTCTCGGAGGCAAACTCGACGAATGAACCATCCCTTCCTCTTCATTTAGGAACATATATGGACGATTAAGGCAACATCAGCTAAATAGTATAACAAGATTTTACAATCCATGAAAGTAGTAATCCATTTCATCAAGTCGGCTACAACAATTACCGTTTTACAGCAATTTGTGTTGCATTACAAGACATCATTGCTATTTTCTTTGTAAAACTTTCGAAGTGGTGCAATAATATCGGGCAAACGTTTTAAGTATTAGCGTTAAGTACACCCTAAATTAAATTATAGCATTAACAAACTTTCCCATCATTTTCAATGACACAAATTTATAAAAGATATTTCCAAAATTGCATTATATTATTTTGAGATGTTTGACCAGCCATACATCACAAATTTGGGTATATTAGAAACAAAGGAAACTGCTCGTATCAAAATTCAATAACTAGTGAGGTCCATGCTGCCGATCGAGTGATCTCCTGATTGGGAGATTAAGGCATACGCAGTGACCAAAATTTAAACTGTTTCTAATAAGTTCCGCCTTTAAAAGTTTGGTGCTTTTCAAATTATGTAATTCTTAAGTTGTATACTTTGCAAATGATTTTGAAAATAATATTTCTGTATAATTTTAGCTGAAAACTTAAATGTAAAAATCTCCTCCTTATCAGCTATTGAGCTGAATGAAAAATGGCGAAAATGATTTCATCGTTCTGTTGATTACACCAATACAATTTGAATATTTTGCATGCACATTTCCTACCACTTTTAAACCTATTTTACCGTTATGTATCAAACAAATCGAATACTTCTCTACCACGCAAGGGTACAGTAATTTTCTGGGTAATATGAATATTCAAATGAACTTTGCTTTCACGTCGTCTGTGGGCTATGGGGGAATATATTTTATCGATATGTCGTGGATAATTATGTGAAAGTCGCAAAAACGAGCGCCCAAATTTTTCGGTCTAGTGCTCCTGAGTGAACAAGTCCCAATTATAGTTGAACATAATTATTATAATTAGATACACTTTGAATAATAGGCAGGAAAAACGTAACTTTAACTGTTTTCTAAACATTTATATTTATTTGCATACGCTTTCGAACATGATACATAGCCCTATATAAAATGGTCATGATTTACTACCATGCAAAAATAAGAAATACAATTCACACACATTTTAAAATTCACCGATTGATCCAAAACTGCATCAGCGAAGGTAAACATTTAATATAGAGGAAAAGCGGGGTATTGACTATTAGAGGTAAAATTTTGAAAAAATTTCTGCCAAAGAAAAAAGAAAGTAGAGTAACATATCAGTTACTGAGGCTTTGATTTAAAAACACACAATAAATTGTATTTGTAAACGAAATCAAAAGTGTCACGTGGCAAAATGTGGTACGTTTGCAGGTAGAGATTGCAGTTAAATCATTTCTTACATACACTATTTTAGAGTGGGGCTAACCCACAGAATGGACACGGTACATATGGCTAAAGAGAGTTTAGGTTTCCATACAACGCCTATCAAATACAATGCGGGAATGCAAGACAACTACCATCTATGACCAATAATGTTAAGAATCAGAGGAAAAACTGGTACCCAGGAAAAGTACCTGTTATAAATTATTTTTGTACGTAAAGTAACATAAACATTTTGTGATAGTTCGTAACACATGCCAACATTGTACCCCGACAGCTACGACATTGCTACTCACAGCGCCCTAACTCAATATTTCTTAAATAGTGTACACGCTGTGTCACCCTTAAACCATTCCCGTAAACTCCGTACGTACGTAAGTAAGTATGTATCTTTCTACACTGTATGTACAGATGTTAGAAGTGTGGGTGCATTGATGCATGACATTTTGTTGGACTTGAAATGTTTTCTAACATGTAGATAAAACAGCTTATATTTTTAAAATGGATTTCTATTGTCAAAATGGACTGAAATAAAGCCTTCACATTACCATTATACTCCTTTTTTGGTACTTAATAAACTCTGAACCAGAATAGCAGACATAAGTTGTGTTAGCTATTCTGGTTCAGAGTTTATTAGGTAACAACAAAAGGAGTATAATGGTAATGTGAAGGCTTTATTCCAGTCCATTTTGACAATATAAATCCATTTTGAAAATAGAAACTGTTATAATAAGAACATCGGTGATGTAAAGGCGTGAATCTTTCATGTCCGGAACAAAGAACTCATACTGCCCATCTTGCTGTCTTCATGTACACTTGCAATTAAAAGCACCATTCCATGAGGTCAACAAAATACCTTCTGGCTGCATTTTGACATAAAATCCCTGGCTTCTGTGATGATTTTTGTTTCAATTTATGTTTTGTTATGATGGATGATATTAAGGTTGCCAGTTTGGCCAATTACCGGTCAAATATGGCAAAGTGTGGCCGTTTTGAATATTTTTCTAAACGAAACGTACTATTAAATCATTCCTTCGTTTTACTTTTCAAATCATATATCACTCATAATCATATAGGCTACACTTGAAATGGTAAACATAGGGTTTTTTAGGGTTAAGCTGTTTTGAAAAAGCCTCAAATGTTGTTGAATTTTGATTCTGATTAAAAAAAAAAATTGCATTACTGTCATGACATTCTTTAATATGGCAAGATGATTTCATTAGCTATTTATTTCCTACAACAAAAGACCAAAAACTTTCTTTCTTGCCACTTCAAGTGTGGCCTATTGGCCTATCACAGATATATCATGCCATAATATATTTACTTTTCGATTTCACCTTTGAAAATTGTGTGTGTAGGATCAAAACCCAAAATTTATTTATGTTGTATTTTACTTATTTTACATTGTTTTGTAATCCTTTCAATAATTCCTAGTCCACTGTTAACTGATTTGGCATTTTTTGTCCAATTTGTCTGATTTTCAATGGATATTTCGCCGGTAAAATTGTGGCAGACCTGCTACGCCTAGCTGGTACATAGTTGTATCGGCTTTGGCTTTTAGTACAGAACATCATCCACCGGAGAGTACTGACATTATTCCAGATACGACTTTTAACCTTACTTAAACAATATTATTTTTATTTTTTCCTTTTTCTAACTTTTCTTACATATCCGCAACATTAAATGTATTATCATTATAAAGATCAATAGACGAGACGCCACCTATATCTATTTACCAACACTGCTACAGCCGCCCAGTTTCAACAAATTCTGTGAAGAAAAATAAAATTGCAGTTTTGAATTAAAGACGTAATTGGATATGATCATTGAAATAATGCGATTGATAATTCTTTAATAAGATAATGTGAAGTTAATTTAATGATACATAGAGATGAACGATATTTGTGTTTCTTTGCTTCAGAAAAGGTTGTTTTTCATTAAATTGCAACAGTTTCAAATAGATCGCAAAAATATACTTTGAAATAAGTACCCATATATCCACTTATAAATCTTAATTTTACAAGATTTTTATTTACCATTTAAGCAAGCTCAAATATGAAGAAGAACAATTGTTTAGAATGACTGGTTTGGTTCGTTTAAAATTGAAAAAGTTGATTACACCGTTTAAAGATTATTTTTTAAAAGGTATAAGGACAGGTAGCAACCACTGTGCTATAAATTGATACAAATGCCCTTTATAAACACTCGCCATAAAGACTTTCTTACAAAATCGATCCCAAAATGTGAAAATCTAGCTTATTTCTAAATATCTAGACGTAAGCTCATTACATTTTTTTTTTCGTGACGTAAGGATAGGACGGTACAACATTAATGTTATGACAGTGTACCATACAGTATTACTTACAGCCTAACGTAACAAGTGGTGTTCGCCAATCATAAAGAAATAATGGATCAGAACTTAAGTCGATATTTTCTCTTTATCCACAAGAAAATGTCCTCAAATAGTAAGCATATCGATAATTAAGCGATATTTTGATGTCTGATTCAATAAAACTGATGTGTTGAAGTAGATAGTCAATGTGACACCTTGACACTGTGAAAGGTATATATTGTAGGCATTTTTGTGTCCACATCACACGCCTTTTCTAATGGTGGAAGTCTAGCCGTTTCTTGGGGCTTCATTTTTTGCAATTTTTTGCAAATATCTCAGAAACAGTGAAAATTTGTGATAGATTTATGGTAATACATAAATGTTCAGAATATTAAAAGGAGCATCCCAATAGAACATATATGTATATATATATATATATATATATATATATATATATATATATATATATATATATATATATATATATATATATATATATATATATATATATATATATATATATTAATATATATATATATATTATTATATATATATATATATATATATATATATATATATATATATATATATATATATATATATATATATATATATATATATACATATGTATTTACGGCAAAATCGCTACTTGTCCATATACCTTTCAAATATGCTTGTTTAGCGTTCCAGGTACAACAAACAAACTAAACAAATTCTAACCTGTAGTGTGATAAAACAATAGCCTAACTTAAGTATATTGAACACTTTTTAAGCTACATTTTTATAAATTTGTTATTTATAAATTTCAATAATCACCCTGTTTGTTTATATAAATACTTAAATGAGCGATAATAACATTACTTATACACCGGTGTAGAATGAATACAACGGTCCAATGACATAACACACTATAATTGTACATACTACTTTATAATGCGGAAACATGGACATTAATATGACTAACGATTGAACGCATCTGAGATGTCTTACCTCAGAAGAATACTCGAAGTCACAAGACTCACACAACTAAGAAACCAATATGTAAACACCCTTGAAATTGGAAAAAGGGTTGTGGAAAGAGTAAAGTCAACAACATCAAAATATGATGGGCATTTGACGCGAATGAGACATACTCGACAACCCTCGAAGTTCAAATACAAGGCGCACAGGCCTAGAGGAAAACTACCCAACAAACAGGCAGACTGCGTTAAGGAAGCCATGCAATCTCGAGCCGACAACTCCGTAATAACAACACAGGAAAAATTAGAGAAAACTAATTACAGTTCAGGAGTAACCCGTAAACCTGGGTACTTTGAAACACCCAAACAGTTTGGTACTTTGTTGTATTACGTCATCGCATGAGCCTACACATTTGACTAGCCCACATTAAACATAAGAGGTTTCTCATTTTCCGTTCCGGAAATGCCGTTATGCTTTTTAAAATTCTTGGTCACTTTATAGAGAAAATCAATAAAAAACATTATGGGCAGCCTGTTTTGTTCTTTTTCTCAAAAAGGCAATGTACTTGTTAGACGTTATAGCATTTTTTTTATCCCTTTTTAATTACTTACATTGGCATATTTTACAGCATTCCCCTCAACTTCAACAGGATTTTGGCATGCCGGTGGTGGGCAACTACGAGTTACGCATTCTGCAATTCCATGGTGTTTGCAAGTACAGTCGGAGCATGCTGTTGGTTGAAACTCTTCATACGGATTGTATTCCTTTTTTCTCCAAACACATTTCTTTGCTGGTGTCACTATGCATTGAATGATAGAAGAAAAATACAAAATACAGTTCTTTCATAGAAATCGTCTTATTTCCAATATATATTACTTGTTTATTTTCCTTTCAATGTCTGCTCTTTGAAGTGTTGGCTAAAAACTTTGGAGAACTTAAATTGACAATGAAGGAGTAGGCGATACAATAAAATGTAATAATCTAAAATATTAAATACTTTTTAAGCATAAAACTGTTGTCCAACAGTTATGCATAAGATTAATCTCTTGCAGATAAATTGTACGACACAGTTACAGTAAAAGAAAACAATTGCTGTTATATCCAGAACCGTAATACTGGTTGACTGACTAGATAATTTGCCTAAAATGAAATTGAAAAGATTTGATCTCAAGCAGAAGTGACAGACATACTACAAGAAAAAGCACAGCGCAAACTGCAATAAGTTTTCCATGAAATGGTTGTCCATAGCCTTATGGATTATTTATGCATCAGGCGAATATTTAGCAAAACAATAATTGTTAGACTCGTGCAGTTGCAGTAAAGGAAAACAATGTTGATATCTGCCACTGTGAAACCAAATGACTGACGCGATATTTAAGATACTTCGAAATGTACATACATACATACATACATACATACATACATACATACATACATACATACTGTACATACATACATATATATATATATATATATATATATATAAATATATAATATATATATATATATATATATATAAATATAAATATATATATATATATATATATATATATATATATATATATATATATATATATATATATGTATATATATATATATATATATATATATATATATATATATATATATATATATATATATATATATATATATATATATATATATATATATATATATATATATATATATATCAAGGTTCACAAAAATATCAATAAACGAATAGGAAAGGCTCAGTCTGATATCACAGCAACCCATTCTCCAACAAAGTTGATGTTTTTCATTATAATCTATCATCCTTTTTTATTAGTAAAACCTGCTGGACAAATACATTGATGAAAGTTAGGTAATTTATACACATTGCCAAATATACCCTACTTCACTATAACTACTATACTATAGCTTTTTGAAAATTGTTTCTAATCATACAGAAACAACCAATTAACATGCAATAAAGACATAAAGATTAGCAATGGAATTGCCTCTATGACATCATAAAACATGATTTCGTCATATTGTACAAAATTTTAAAATGCAATTGAGAAGCCGTAAGTTAAAAATCCATATCTCTTATGAAATATGATATCAAACTGGATTTGGTACCAATTTGGCTGTAAAAGTATGCTCTTTCAAAATTGTATAAATGGCAATATTACAAAAGAAATAAGCGAATATTACAGAAATCCATGGGAATATCACAAAAAACATGCGAATATTACTAAACCATGAAAATATTACAACAAACCGTAAGAAAATTACAAACAAAAAAACATGGGAATATTACAAAAAACATGGGAATATTACAAAAAAACATGGGAATATTACAACATATATGGAAATATTACAAAAAACATGGGAATATTACAAAAATAAACATGGGATAATAAAAAAAAACATGGGAATATTAAAAAAATATGGGAATGTTACAAAAAACATGGGAATATTACAATAAAATATAAGATATTACAAAAAACATGGAAATATTACAATAAAATATGGGAATATTGCAAAAAACCACAGGGATATTAAAAAAAAACCAGGAGGATATTACAAAAATTCATTTGAATATTACAAAAAACATGGGATATTACAAAAAAATTGGAATATTACAAAAATACATAGAAATATTACCCCAAAAACAAAAAATTACAACAACAAAAAAATAACATTTAGAAATATTACAAACAAACATGGGATATTAAAAAAACATGGGAATAATACCAAAAGCATTAAGAATATTAAAGAAAACATAAGAACAACGGCTATATTACAAAAAACATGGAAATATTACAAAATACTATGGGAATATTGCAACAACATGGGATTATTTAAAACAAATCATGGAATAATACTAAAAACTATGAGAATATTACTAAAATATTATGGGAATATTGAGAAAAAAACATGAAAATATTTAAAAAAAACAGTAATATTACAAAAAAGTATGGAAGATTAAAAAAAAAAAACATCGGGATGTTTCTTTATTGGATTGCAGTGAAACAACGATTTGTACTTACATGAAAAGTCACCTTTACATGTAGGACAGCACTGGTCTTCTTTTGGCGCTACTACCTCGCCATCACAATCAAGGTGCCACATGTAGTAATGGTACACAGGGATTCTGAGTCGTGACATTTACAGTGAACGCATGCGTATGGGTAAAGTATTCATCGTGATAACGGATCTTCCCCTCGAAAACACACGGTAAGCCTAACTCGTAGCTATAGCTAGATGATTCTTCTGTGGTATGAAAAACAAAATGTTACGTTACATTTTGTTGATAAAGGCGGCAAAAATCTGCTTTTTCTTCATTTGATATGATATAAATGATAATTATAAGTCATCCAAAGAAATTTCACATCATACAAAACAATTTAGCACATAATCTTCAATTTATTAAAACATCAATTCTATCAATATAAACTTATATGACAAAAGCCATTTCGTTTATACGCATTCTAAAAATTATGTCATACACCCAGTACAGATTATAATATTAAAATGTATTTGTTTAAATGCTCTTTCAAATTTGTTTATTTTCAAGAAATATTTATTCCTTTGCATGAACTATGATTTATTTATGAACTATGATTTATTTGTATATGATATTATGACTCAAGCCCTTAAAAAGCTTCATGGCAATTTGGATTACAAATTCCGAGAGAATTTTAGGAAATACATTATGTGTGCTAGCACATAGGGAAAATTATGTCATTATTCAAATGATTAAACACAAAATAAAATTAAATGGTAGCGTCCATGTTACAACTTGGATAAATAAATATAATGGAATAAGATTTTATGATGGTGTTTTTGTATAATTGATTTATTGTATAATTCTCCATCATATATCAACTTAAAATATTTAAAGTCATGCTACATGAAGATCAAGATATGCAACCCAAAGATTGTTACTTTTCTGTTAAACATGCAAAATTCCTTTTGTATGGTCCCCTAAAAATTAGATCAATCGTCTTCAGCGCACACAGAATGCTGCTGCTTACTTTATCTAAAAATCTTCACATATTACCCCCATTCGTAAAGAACATTGGTTACCAGCTTAGATATGAAATATTTACACATTGATGCTTATTGTTTTCAAAATACCTTATACAAATGTCCCTTCTTACATAAATGATGGTGCACCCATGCTCACTTGTAGTTCAACTACCTCTCCTAGTAAGCCCCGGTCTATATGTTCCTGAACGATAGGCTGTTTCAGTTGCCTCGGATTTGGAACTCACTCC
>JAIGNY010001001.1:0-39239 GCA_020152595.1 Chiridota heheva
TCCAGCTCCAATAGTTTCCTTCTCGCTATTTAAACAAAACATGTTTACATTATGTATAGACTTCCTTTTTTTTTTAGCTCCTCCTTGAGCATGGCTGTTTTAAATATCGACATATAAACAAAACGATCCTCCGGCCCACTGGGCCTCGACATCGGTTTTCAAACCAATGGTTTTCAAAAGACCCTACGTACGCTCGTTGCCCAACATGTCTGATTGACAACATCGGTCTTGCCCCCCTCCCCCTTCAACCCCCCAATATGAAACCTGTGTCGGGGACCCTGCGGCCCTTCGGTCGAATGCACGACTCACCAGCCCCGCCACTGGTTTGATTTATACGTGCACACATTACAGACCTCCGTGGTGTAGTGCTTTGTCCTCTCACTCGCACGTCCCTGGTCCGTACACCGGTGGGTCTGCAACCAGTGAGTTAACAACTGGTTATCAAAGGCCGTGGCCGTCTTAATATAATATCCAGTACTGGATGCTTTGGGACGTTAAACCTTGCTATGCTATTACAGATACCTGTGACTGGCAAGTTTTTATCTGTCTATATGAAGTGTTAGAAATTATCAAACAATTTTTTTTTTTTTTTTATAGTATTCACAAGCACTCCTGATAATCATATCATGATACCCATGAAGCATCTGATTTTTCACTTGTTATGATTTTTCAGTATTAAGAAGGAAGGAACTTTCATAGAAATCTTTTAAATAGTAAATGTGAAAAGTAGCATCTTACATGAAAGAGGAACTCAAAAGAAACAAAATGGAGAAGAAAGCATTCAAAAATCTTATTCCGTTAAGCTGTTAACAGGTTAAGGAGATATCCAAGTTTAAAGTTTGGTATCATTTGTGTAGAAACGACTAACATCAGACTGATTCCTCCGTCTTTTTTTATTCTATCATATTTTGTCCTGTAGTGTTGTGGCTTAAAAACCATGGAATGTCAGAAAAGTAGCAAAACTGAATCTAGAAGGATATTTATAATATACCACCTGAAGAAAGTTTGAGGGAAAATAATTCAAATAGTACAAAAATTAGATAAATTTTCTTTCAAATACATTAACAATAATTGTTCAGAATGTGAGGATATGAAGACGCCAACTTTCATAATAGACTTACTACACCAGTCATTTCTACACAGATAAGACAAAGCTTTCAACTTGAATATCTTCTTAACGGAATAAGATTTTTGAACGCTTTCTTCACCATTGTTTCTTTGAAGTCCTCTTCCATATAAGATGGACTTGCTTGACCTCTGAACTAATCATATGTAGGCATACAAATGTGTTATAGGTGGTAATTTGCAAAGTGCGGGGATTCTACATAAATTTAGTTTGAATCTGAAACACGTTTTCATATCGTTATGACACTGGTTTTCATGTGTTCGTACATCCTTCATAATATCAAGCCTAACTCACTGCCCTAACAGGCTCTGATGCTCTGATTCAGGAATTTGCGAAAAATGAGGATGGGGAGGGCGTCAGTTGTGATTAACTTTTGTTATGTTGTGCATGTTGTTACATACTTTGCGCATAACTTGCAAATACGTTATTCTTCTCACACTCTAGCTCTAGACCTATGTAGAAATCAACCATTATAATTTGAATAATGGAAACGTTTATAAAAATGTATATATATATATATATATATATATATATATATATATATATATATATATATATATATATATATATATATATATATATATATATATATATATATATATATATTATATTTATGTATTATATATATATATATATATATATATATATATATATATATATATATATATATATTTATATATATATATATATATATATATTTATATATATATATATATATATATATATTTATATATTATATATATATATATATATATATATATATATATATATATATATATATATATATATATATATATATATATATATATATATATATATATATATATATATATATATATATATATATATATATATATATATATATATATATATATATATATATATATATATATATATATATATATATATATATATATATATATAATTATTGAATTGATTAATTTTGAAGAAAAAAACACAATAATAACACAGATACAAGTCCACTTCTTAACCTCATTTGTATTCAAATAAAATATGAATCTTACGGATTCCTTTGCCAATAAACATAGAAGAAGATATTTATCTAAATATTTTTTTCTCTCTAATTGGCCGTTGCACATCAAACGCGGCATGGCAAGCAATTCTTCGTTGTCGAGATTTCATGTGGTGGCGAAAATATTGCTTTGGGGTCAAACACCCCCGTTGAGTCACATTCCAATAAGCACTTGAAAGTTTATATGAAGCCTCGGACCTTTTTGCATATGACCCACTAGTCACTTTTTGCAAAAGGGTGGTACTGGTGGGCCAAGCTGCACATTTTACACGTCGAATTTGTACAATGTTCGAGGTCCTTCTACGACGGGGAACTTTCCCGTTCCCATCCCTAATACTTCTAATAAAGTTTCACCTGAAAGTATGTTCCTCAATACAAACGTTCTAAACAGGCTCGTAGTATTAGAATGGTCAATGGAGACAAATTGCTGGAATGGTCTTGTAATACATACTAACATTTGTACCTCCAGACCTCATTGTCTTAAAATTTGCAACCTGAAAATGTTCAGTGAAAATATAACGTGGGCCCAAAGAGAAAGCTCGCTAAACGCCCATGGTAAAAAGACACTTCAAAGGAAAACATTGTTAAACAGTAAAGTACTTTCAATGTCATCAAGGTCAATGGACATGTACTGTAGCATATTTCTATATTGGTAAAAGAGTATTGGAATCTAGGCAGATCAGTTTTGTTGTTTTGTTTTTTGAAAATAGCATCATTAGTTGTTGAGATATGGCAGATTGATCGATCTTAATTGATACTTACTTTATGTATGACTGAGCGGACAGTTTAAAATCTGTAAGAAACTCTTTAACATTCTTTCTTGAATCTCAGCCACATAAAATGACGGTGAAGTTTATTCATGGTAAAGACACAACAACATTAGGTAAAAATTAAGTATACAGTATACTCTTTAAAGGATTACGGTAGACGTTTAAAGACAAACAGATGTAGGAAGCTTGAGAAATGTGTGTGGGGGCACGATCTCTTAGGGGCACTTCCCAAGTGATATGCGTATGTTCGCCCCTGTCTGTAGATAACAAAGTAAAGTAAAAGAGACACTTTTATTTTTAGAACTTGGGGCAATTTTCCAATGGAAACCCATTTTCCCGTATATGGGACTGACAAAAAAAGTTGCCAATTTCCTACTATTGGATCAGTAATTAAGGGTCATTTTATTTTGAAAGGGGCACTTTAATTAGGTAATACTTTAAAAAAAAGTGTGTGCAAATTTCACCAGTACAGGGTCACTTTCATTTTCAAAAGGGGCACTTTTGTCATCTTTCGGAAGTGGGGGAGGCACGTGCCAGTGCCCCCGGTTTCTACACCTATGAAGACAAAGGATGTATAAAAAAATACAACGGTTGCCCTGGAATACAAGACAGATTTGAAGACAAAGTTGTATATTGGTGCCTGGGATTTCAAACTGCTGTAAAATGGTGAAACGTCTGAATGACTTTTGCACTCCTTCAATCGTTTAAAAAACTTGGATGTCTAAGCTTGTGAAACACCCAGGTATGGGAAACTTTAAAACACCAGACAATTTAGCATGACATGAAAGTGAAAACTATTTGTTTAATTATTGTAATCTTTGTGCTGAATTTTTCAGTGAAATGAATCATTCTGTTAAAAACTCTTCTCACATCCAGCTTGTTGTAGTTAGGGTTACTTAGTGAAATAAAACGAACAACTAACTATAATTGTAGTAAAACAAAAAGAAGTTATCAGGTTATATAAAACTAACTATATTGTTAGTGAAATAAAACTTATAAAAGTAGTTAGCAAGGCCTTGCTGTTAGTATTTGAATGCTCCCCACTTGGAAGTGACGAGTAAAAACTGTTTAAGAAGCTGAGCATCATCAATGTTTTGAAAAGCTTTGGAGCTCATTACCGCTGTCATGTGGTTTGCCGCAAACTTTGAGCAGTATTCTTGGAGAGCCTAATATGGAAATAACAGAAAATTGTAGCGATTCAAACTGTAAAGGCATTTTACATACAATATATAAAGTATATTTCGAATCAAGAGTGTCTCAGAATTACTCAAATTCCATTAGCATAAAGCTAAATAAAAGTGGACAAGCAGATATTGTCCCTCTTTGCTGGAAATTTAGATGAAAAATCGAAAGAAAGAAGAACAATTACTAAAACACAAAATAATAAATAAAAGAAGAAGGTAATAATGATAACCTTTTTCTTGTTTTCTTTCTGCTTATATAAAGAAATTCTAGCCAGTCATAAAACCCAACCAAATGCAGGATAATTCCATAGTTACGTAGCTTCCACCAGACATGAAACATTAAATTAATCAAATCATGATTTTTTATTTTCCAATTTATCGATATTTCCGCTGACCGAAAGGTCAAAAAATGGACTTTCTTCAAAATACTATAAAAAAAATATATAGAACATTTAAGAACTATTCGGCTGCTCTGTCTCACAACTTGACAACATTTAAGAGATGGAGTATGGAGTACCAACGCAGCCGGCGGTCTTCAATTGCCAACACCAAAATGCAATTTCTATTCCCTATTTACATTAATATTGACATATTTTATGATATGTAGTATTTTATTAGTATTACAGATGTACTGTATACACTGGCTCGAATAGTTTACAAACCTTTGCCGAATATTTGGAAGCAGCAGAATACAGGTAAGCACAATTTTCCACCTTTATGCCACGTTTGAGGGTTTCTTCACAGATCTTCTTCAGGTTTAGTTCATGATAACAATCTGCAAGCTGTAGTAAATCTATAGCAGGTACAGTCATATAACAAAATTTGTATTATGAAAATCAACACCCAAAAGACAGCAAATAAAAACAACATATTTCTATTTATGCTTCTTTATGAAATTAATTTAAATTAGAATATGAATTAATTTCCCCAAATTTCGATGAAAAAGCTGGTTTTGTACAAAATGACAGAATGGCCCATTGCATGTTCTATTTTGTAAGGTGTCAGTTCATTAGTATCCCTCTATTTAGTATGCCAACTCCCTCATTATCTTCTCACCTTCAATTTTAATTGCTTAGCATTATCATAAACTGGCCCAATGAAATTGCTACTCAAAAATGATTCACTAACATTTATAAATATTTACAAATTATCAACAAATTTTCTGGACCGGTAATAAAGCCCCGTCCCCACTAAGAACGTGTGAACTCACCGATAGCAACTTCGAGTTTTACATCTACCTCTCCAGTGTAAATATACTCCAAGAAAGCCCGGAATGCGTCGTATGTGAAACTTTTTATCTTTATTTCACTGAATAAGAAACACAACAAATCGGAATGAAAGCGATACTTTCTAGCACGTCTTTCTCTCAGATGTATATGTGGGAATGTTATTGCCACTGTGTGTGCACAGGACTGTTTTGATCTATTTGGCAACGTCATCGTACTTCTCTTTTATCATATTTTTCCGATCATGATAGCTTTTTTTTTTTACATGGCTGGAAAGGCCTGGAATCTCTGCACTTACAATAAAACATGAATGTAATTTCTTTTAATATAATAAATTACGGATCCACCATATGGTCCGTATAGCAGTAGAGCTCCAACTGTAGCAACTCACACATCCAGTTGCTTGCAATACATTGCAATATTGTAACAAAATGAACGTTTAAAACAACATGAGTCAACTAATACTAAAATTTTGAGAAGTCACATCAAGGAGAAATTTCGTCCAACTTTCTGCTCTCAGCTCTCATGTCAAACTTTCAAATGTAAAGCAATGTTTAAGGAAGAAATCAGATCATTTTAAAACATATTGTTACCATTTTGATGTGAACTTATCCATATTTCGCAAAATCTTTACACGTTAAAATTCACAATCCACGGTGACAAGATAAATATTTCATTATCAAATCAATGATTAATAATGATTTAATCATTATTTTATTCAATTGACAAATTTGAAGCTGTAGATTTTAAGTATCATGAACTCTAAATTGATGCGATTCAAACAATACAAAACAACTATTCCTAGACTTTTGGTGTAATAATAAATACACCAAAATTTGGAGCTTCGTATTCATTAAGATCGATGGAGGCCGCCATTTTAAGTACAGTGATAACGTTCGACGACGACGACGACGAGTGAACACACAATTACAATGACGGGTTCGTCGCTTGCGTATCGGGTATGATAGTAACAATGCTATCACGAAAACGGATGAGAACACAGGTACGACGTACGGACAGACATAACATTGACAAGCAAGTCAATGTCCACGGCCTTTGATAACCAGTTGTGGTGCACTGGTGTGTCTACCCAACCCAGGCTTGAACCCAGGGTATGTAGACATGTATGATAACCGCTACACCACAGTTGGTAGACAACGTTAAGTCAATGGGGATTTTTTAATGAGAACGCGGGGAGGGGGGAGGGGATTTTGAAAAGGAAAAACCGATATCAAATAAATATTCATTAGATTTGACCGCGGAATTTTCAATTTTAGAGTGGCAATAAAATAACGAATGACTTCCGTTGACAGGTCATTGACCTTTTTAACAGCCCTCTCGACACACACATGATTCTGTGTTGGCTTTGTCATCGCTGATAACGTGTACATGCATCATTGGTTACATGACACACATGTTACCGCTATCTTAGTAAAATTTCCATTGATATAACGTTATCACAAGTTAAAATGGCGGCCTTCTTGGATCTTAATGAATAGGAAGCTCCAAATTTTGGTGTATTTTCTTATAACACCAAAAGTCCAGGATTTGCCCTGTCAAATACATTTGCCCTGTCAAATACGATTGTATATACAACATTTGATTTTAGAAGCATTGTGGAATAAATCTCCTGATCGGTTGACTAATACTGTTCCTCTGATCGGAAGTACGAACCGGACTTAAACTCATTTGTCTAAAATGCTACCTTATTATGGTTTTTACATTGGAGGCAAAGGACGTCACGTCGCTGCTTATATGTTATGTTACAGTCATGCACCCATCATTAGCACTATAATTTTTTTTCGCATTTAAGAATAATTCTCAATCTAAAAAAACCCATTGGTTCTTACATACTTAATGTAATAATATCGTAATGTCACGTGATCGGTCATACCTTTGCTTGCTTTCTTTCCACTGAGACTGAAACATTTTGCGGAAGTATTCACACCTACAGAGAAACAATAACTTATGTAATATAATTGGTAACATTTATTGCAAAGCTAGGATTAGGGGTAGGATTTGGGATACACTTTTTGAACAAAACCGTTTTTCAACGATCAAGAGGTCAGCATATGAAATGCAAGACCTTCTATGAACCACTAACTGCTGAAACTACAGTTTGTATTCTGAATATAAAAAAACAATCACCTTGTTATTATTAAAGTTTAATTGCTACCTGATGTAATTCACAAAATAAAAACTAAAAGGAATATTAATTTTAACTTAAGTCATTTATGTGGTATAGGGTATTAAAGGATCAAATTGGTTACAAAAACATGTTGATATAGCTTAGCATTCGCATTTGTGTGTTGAAAATTAACGGTTGCAATGCAGTGCATGTCATATTTGCAGATCCAATTTAGTTTATTGGATATGCGATTGGATTGGACAAGGTATACGGTCAGATATAAGGTATACGGTCAGTATAAGGTATACGGTCAGATAGACTAGGCATGACATTGTTCATGTTAAATGCATGCTATACACAATTTAATAACTTTAACAATTTAGGAGGAAATTAATTTTAAAAGACATACATAATAAAAGGTTTTGGATCTGTATGACTTTGTAATAACTCTAAAACGGAATGAGATATAAAGGTGTCATTTTGGACACATGTTAGCAGGTTATTGTATTTTAAAGAAAAAACGCAAAGGAAGATTATTAATTTAATACCTTTGCGAAAGTGTCCGAATATATTCCCTCATCTTCCTTCAATCGACCACTGTTTAAGTGACAACACTATGCCGACATTTATGCCGATTAAACTGAATACATATAGGCGCACTGTAGATATGACATGCAATCCATTGTAATGGGTATTTTAGAGAATTGGTTATGATTATTCTTTAGAATAATAACTGACTGTATTTTCTTGTTTTGCTGCACTACACTTATCTACGAGAATCAAGTGTTGTAAAATAAATTGAGCAATCTAACTGATGGATGGAACGTTCTAATCTGCTAAAGAGCTGGCGACCGAAAGTGAGGGCGCTATTTTAGAAATTGTTTGTATATTTTAATCAATAGAAGTCGCATCGCACGGTCTGCTTTTACCAAAAAAAATTAACCCATCGCGCGCAAGCGAACAAATTCCAAAGAGTCAATGGGGAAAACACTTACAAATTTCAAATACACGGGTAACAGAATAAAATACTGAGTAGTTTTTTTTTCTTCAACATTTTGTATCTGTGAAAGTCCTCATTCGTATCAGATAAACTGGCTGGACCACTGACCTAATCCTTTATGGACCATGCCGACATGATGTAGTTGAAAACCCTTGTAATGGAGCTATCCTAGCATAATCTTAGCAGGTTTGACTGTTTGAGGCCAACTGTTTGGAACAGGAACTCCAGTTGACCGCTAATTGTTAATTGACAATAGGTTTTCATTGGCATAGGTGTAAAACAATGTGGAACTCATTTACATAAAGGTGGAGCTATGAGATCATTGCTTTTAAGAAATATAGTAATGCAAATCAATTTGACAAAATATTAGTTATGTTCTCTTTCGTCTTTTAATGTGTAGATTATAGGTAACTGATTTTCATTTGGATCGATTTTTATCTGATATAAGTATTGAACCATGTTGAACTGCGAGATGTTACTTGATTTTTCTGGGTTCTGGGTTCAATATACACGGGCGACAAACCTGATCATGAGTATTGCTTTGTGCGCTGCAATCTGCTTCTCTTCCACAATAAAGAATGTATCGGCTGTTTCCTAGAGTGAAAGACAATTATTTATGTTATTTACAATCAGAATTAATTCAGTTGGATGTTGTCATATATTCCCACATGATTTGAGAGACATTTTATCTTTACACCTTACCGATATATCTGAACGCAATTGTCAGGGCAAGCACGCTGCCAAATATGGGGAATTTAAACATTGTACGTTTCGCCCATATGGGTGGGTGTTAGAACACAGGTGTTGGCTAGTTGGTTTCCTAAGACATTTTCATAAAGAAGGTATGGATTTTCCTTGTAAATTTATTAATCAGGTGTGTACACTCTAACAACGAAATGGTCAAATTTGACCATAATATGGTCAAATCTGTACCGAACCATCTTTGGTCAATATGTCAATATGAAACATCATAACATGGTCAAATTTGACCACAATATGGTAACTTGTTCAATTTTGACAAAAGTTGGTTCGATGCAGATTTGACCATGTTTTGGTCAAAATTTAACCATTCCCTTTTTAGAATGTATGGATATCAAAGCAAAGAAAACACGTATGTACATTTTAGTTCTATTTACATGTATTTTAGTGCGGTTGTTAAACACGTACCGCTTGAACTTATATTTTGTGTGTTTTAAGATCTGGTTCCACCTTATTGGTACCAGTAAGGCTTTTCCTTGATGAACTTATAAAAGTAAAATAGTTTCAAAACCACCACCAGCCTCGATAACAAGAAAACTTAATGCTGCAATTTAAAATATTTAAAAGCTGCAATACTGTCAGTAATGGGATTCAAGTTGATACCCATGCCCATCCTTCTGCCGTGAAAGAAAATGTTACACAATTTTGTTGGTTAGGTGCCCGTAGGGATGCGGTAGGCCCAACGGTGGCCTAGCCAATCGTTGGTTACAGAACGTTGGAAGGCAATGTTAGCATGCCAACACAACACAACGCTAACATTTGCCAACCTTCGGCCAACGTTGGCCCAACATAGTCTGATAGTGTGCTATCTGGGATTGTTGTGTAGAAAACGACTATCTAAAATTAAAAGTGGATGGCCTGTTGATAAATGATTTTTACGAAGTTCTAAACGCTCACATGTGTTTTTACTGAAAGCGTTTAGAAACACGTTAAGTTACTTTACAGCAAAACGATTGTTTTAAAACGTCCCATATTAAAGGTCAGTTGTCGTCTCTAACGTACGAGGTAGATAGATTACTATTTGTGTTTTGATTGGTCGAAAATCATTGGTACAACGTGCACTTACAGTGATAGGCCAATCCGACCCGTTTTGGAATAAAAGGTACAACGCCACATTTTAATCACGATAGATGTCTTTTAAGCATTTATCGCTTTTACTTTGTCAAGTTTGGAATATTCTTGATCTTGTAAACCCGAACATTAACTGAAATTAGTATTCCAAAGTAACGAATTCCCAATAATGGCTTTGATAATAACTAGCTGCTTTCTGCAATTTATTTTCCTTCGCTGTGGTGCATGAATAACTATGATTATTGCAAACAGTTTTGGTACCATATAGACGTGCGCTTACAAATATTGTTGGAAACTACCTTCTCGTGTGAGGGTTCGTAATAATTTGCATTTGTTTGTCACAAATGCTACTGTTGGAATCTAGTGTAATAGCTTATGTTTAGCTACACGGTGTGATGTAAGTAACTGTAGTAATTTAAAATCTTACAGGTTTTCACTGGCTGCATACAATTTGTTCTTGAAATAATAAAAATGGAACACAGTAATTGAGAATGGTTCTTACACTGTCATCCAGTCCATTTCGTAAGCTCCCAATAAGATCTTTTGCAATTCCAGGAATGATATCTGAAACGATCAAAAGGATTAAAGGCCAGTTGTCATCTCTAACGTACGAGGTAAATATAATTCAATTTGTGTATTTTGATTGGTCGAAATACGATGGTCCAATGTGCACTTATACTAATAAACCAATCAGTAACCGCTTGGAATAAAATGTACGCCGCCACATTTTAATCACGATAGATGGCCTTTAAGTGCTATTTTATTGCCTTAAGACGGTTACGTATTTTAGAGATTGTATATGAGTATAATGAGATATGAATTCAAAGTATCTATGAATTTATGATACTATTCTACCAACGTGTTATATGCATCTAAGACTACTTCTAATACTTTCACAGTAACAGACACTCCAAAACATAATAAAAGGAAATATAAACATATATGCCTTTAAATTAGTAGCTTTATGTTATGACTCCTCATGATACTTAGTCAGATAACACATGACTGTGTACTGTAGCCATATGCATCGGCTGTACAGTATTGCAAGTAGTGTGTAGCTGTATGCATACTGAGTGAGATGTTTATCTCACTACATGATACTGTGCTACCATATCAAGCAAAGCTTATGCATTTGTATAATCATTTGGATACATACGACTCATTTGCAAGATATTTTTCACTAAACTTCATTTCTAATTAACTGGACTAAATTTTGCCCTACTTAGTACTTGGTTGCAAAGCAAATGTGGACAAGTACTAAAAAAAAGTGATAAAACTTACACGTTTTATGATATGTCTTACAAGACTAGTGACGGTCTTTGTGGGTATTTGTATATTTTTGCTTTCGACTGAGAAATTTGAATAATGCAATTTTGACTGTGGTAAACTAGACAATATGTTGTTGTGCATAGAACATAGAAAATATATTTTACATGTAAAACATTGATATACGACATCCCTTCTAATTTTGAATTTCTGAAATTTAGAAAATAAATTTCAATAGTTAAAGACTTTACAGTATCTTCCTATTGACACATAACTATTTAAATACTCAACTTTACATTAAAAATATGTCCATTTTGCAATTTGAGATACGCCCAAGTTAAAAATGTTTTAGGCTTGAAGCGCTATCACAATATAGTAATTTTCTCACCAGTTACCAAGGACAATGGCCTCCACGTCACGCATGGCTTAGCAAAATTAGCAAACACATCATCCAGAGTTGAGAATTCTGTGAGGGTTGGAGATGTGACGGCTTGAAATTTACAAAAGCCCCACATATATACCTCACCAGTCTTGGTCATTGCAGCCGAAATATCACAGTTGTACACTGCTGCTATTTGGGTGATTCTGTGTATTCGTATGGAAAATTATAAATATCTTTGCAATGGATGTTTTATTAATTGGGTAACATATATAGGAATATTTGCTAATGAAGTTTTTAAAATATTACAAAACTTGATGAATACAAGGACACACTGCTCGACGTTTGTATTATCTATATATTTCTTTTCCATATATCTTAGTCTTTAAAGAGATAGGAATGTTTTTCTCCTTATTTATTGGAGTTAGTTGTCATTTTATAATAACAACACACTGGTTTCTGCTTAGGAATCTTGTTGACGATGAAAACGTATTTCCTTTCTACATAGGAATTTGGATATTAGTAAATAATCTTAAAGATATTTGAAGTATTTTCTGCACTTTTAGCAATTGTACTGTAATCACTCTGTGGTACAACAAATCAAGCAGTACAGAAAATACTTAAGCAATGATGTCATTTGAAATGACTATTTTTCAGTTCAATAAATATTCATTTCTATGTATAAATAGAACGAAAAAAAGGACGCCGTGGCTCCGGACATGAAATATAACTTGTGTGTTGCCTCTTTGATTTTAAGTGATACCCGGAAAGTGATAGTCATCAACCACTCAACGTCGTTGGCACTTCTTTTCCTTCGCATTCAGAACTAATGTTTAGTTTTACAACTTTACGCATAAAAGGGCACACTAATCGACGATGATATGTTTTTCTTTCCTACGTATCCCAGTCTTTAAAAGGATAATAATGTTGTTCTCATTATTTCTTACTCGGGGTATTATAAACAATCGAAACAATTTTGATCATAAACAATTTCCCACACTTAAAGCTGGGGACAAAATACTTTTACATGTATTTTCTATCTGCGTATAGGCATTGAGAAATGAGCAAATTAAAATTAAGATAAACTTCTTGTGACTAACAACTATCACACTTCTGTTATTATTACATTCTTGCCTATGTCGCAACTTACATCACCAACAATTGCCTTTTTTGAATATAAAAGCTACATACATATCTTTGAGATACTGTATTACATGTGGCAAGGAATTAAGACAAAATATTACAACCAAAAGCAAGGATGTTTGATTGACTTACTCGCCCAAATTACCACTGATTACTTTTGCTTCACTTGCACTTGTTGTATTTCCATTTCCAAGTTGTCCAAAGTTGTTTTCACCAAATGAGTATACGTGTCCTGTATCAGAGAGGGCAAGTGCATGATTGCTTCCACTTACAACCTGGTGAAAAACATGGATATGAAAAACGGAACAAATATATCGGCATATATACTTTGTAATATATGCAGTTGGTTTCACTGTGATAAAACTTACTCTAACGACTGTTTATCTATTTAAAAAAATATTCATGTGGATTTTCATATGATACAGGCCTCTTTAATAAGCAAAGTGGTAGTTAATATCTTTTTTTTCTCGAATTATTACATTTCAAACATTTAAAAAATGGATAAAAAGCGACCAGTGCAGTATACAATGTAATGTCGTACTTGCAGATACCCATAATCAAACAAAAATATTTCCATTAATTAAGCAAGAGGCAATTAATTTTCAAAGAAAAACGTACATATTGCCTGGGATGTGCAAGTATTACATGTATGACCTCACACTGTGCACTGTGCAGTGCAAGTGTCACTTTTCAATACTGGTGAAATTTTTAAGAAGTAATAACTCTGAATAAGATATCAACATGATTTGTACACCACTATGTTTCTGTTTTGTACTGATATAGGATATGATAAAAGTTTAATAATAAGTGTTTCGGTCTTCAAGTGCTAATTGTGTAGGTATGTACACACTGCTATGTAAACAAGACTTTAATTGGAAGTTGTTGAAACCAGTTAAACTGTTAGAAACTGATGACCATTGTTGAAACATCTGGTTTCAAATGCTTATCACATTTGTCAATTGGATGTTTGTGCTGGGTGAGGAACAAGACACTGATCTTTCTTTCAACATGATGATATTTCTGCTTTCGTTATTCTCTAATTGTGATTAAAGTTTTTCCGAATCATCAATTGCATTAATTTTGGATAAACAGAGAGCAAACTATGGTCACGTCGATAATTGGATTCAAATTATAAAAGCTACATAAAGGTAACATTACATTACTCAGTTACTTGCCTGTTTGATGTATATTCCTTGGAGGGATGAAGCAAGCACCGGTGTCGCACTGTCGTCTGCATTGCGTGTACCTAACTGCCCACTGCTTCCTAAGCCCCAACCGTAAATCTGGATTTCCAAAAAAATATATGTAAACATAGACGCCTACTCTGACATTGCAACACAATTGTAAAATGATTAGGTATCAAGCAGAAACGACATGAACTTTACAGAAAATTATGCTAATGAACTTGTCTTTGAACAGAAACTATGTGGCTGGCCAAAGTGTTAAGTTTTTTTGTCTTTACTCTGGCTTACATTGATTTAAGCATCATGCACCATATATTTAGTAATGACATTTTATAATGAAATACTTTTACATGAACTTGTATCATGCAGTTCCCTTTACAGAACGGTGATGAATTCAGAAGTTACATGTACTTATATTAATTCTTAAAAACAGTTTAAAGGCAACAGGAATATTCCCGTGAATTTATATTATTCAGTATATTATTAACACTATTAAAGAAAGGTTCACAGATATCATTAGTGTGTTGTGTTGATAAGTAACCTCGTATTGTAAAGTGTGATGCCATACTATTCTTGCAAATCCAAGACAATTTATATTTCTTTGGACAGTCTTGTTTAACTTGAAATGGGTATATCGTGCGCTTTACAGTAACATGCGTTGTCTATCTGCTCACGTACCTTACGCTCTAAATACAGGAAAAACAATATTTTATGCAGAATTACCAGAATACATAGCAAATTCAAAATATTATAAATCCTTAACCTAACACCTAATAAGATATTAATATGGTTTGCGTTATTTTTTCTTTTATAGTTCTCTATTTTTAAATTTACGGGAATATTCGTTTAAAGCATATAGCACTTCCTGTATGAGAGCATGTGAAAGCTCGTTGATGAGAGCATAATTCCTCGTATGAATAGACCAATGTGTTGCAAAGGCCAATGTTCTTACCTCTCCATTTTCTGATAAAGTATACGATGTGTTTTGACCACAAACAACATCACGGACCAGCTTCCCGCCTTCGAACAGTGCAAGGACATGAAAAACAGAAAGTAAAATGTTGTTAATATGAAATGGATTCAATATTTCTATTTCGTTTTCATGGAACACTAATATCACAGATTCTTAATCTTGTCGGAAAACACATTTTCCAGTTATTTGTAATTCCATATTTTAAATGGCTACTATTATGGATAAACAATATTTTCATAAAACGATTTCCTTCCATTTGTAACAAGATTTCTTGCTGCTGAAAATAGTTTGTGTAATCGTTTCTTATGGCAGTATGGCAAAGAAAAGAGAAAAATAAGCTGCATTGCATATAAATCTCACCAATTCCTGATGTAACTTTTGTCGGTCTTGTTGTAGGATTGGTAGTCCCAAGTCCACATTGATAACTGGATCCTTGTCCCCAACAGTAAACCTACGACAAACAATATATACTGCTCTTCAAGTTTTTCTTCTAGGAACGAACAAGTTACTTGAAATTTTGCAGGTATTATGTTCTACAATACATGAGCATGGAAAACAATTTAAAAGGAAATCTCGTCTCAAAAAATATGAAAAAATCCGTCATTTCCGTGGCTTGGCGTTGTTTTTGCTTGGCGGTGAGTATAATTTTTTTGACCAATCAGCAACGTTGGATTATTTTCTATCTTCACGTTAACACGATATTTGGTCTTAAACAAAATCAACAAATATTGCATATTTAAAAAAAAAGAAAATTTAAGATCAATCAGTAATTGCAACAATTAGTGAAATGATTGTAACATCTGAATTTTAATAATATGGCTTTCGTTTATTCCTTGATTTTTTTTTTTCATTTTGAAGGTAATACAATGATACTAAAAACAAAAGTAAAACACATGACTTTAGTAGGTTTTCCAAATTGACAATTGTCTTCTGTCATGTAAGCTGCAAAATCAAGATAATGTGTATAGCTTTAATACTGAAATGCAGAGAGTTTATTAAATGGACATGCAGCCGAAAAGGTATTATGAGTATAACGGGCAAGCAGCTCAAAATCTGTATAATTTTTTTTCAAATCTCAGACACTGAGTATGATGGAATAGTATGGTAAATTATTTGAAAAAAAAGCGTTTGGTCAGAGTTTGTTGCACCACTTCAATGAATTATGACAGATGTTCTGTGGAGTGTAATCTTTAATTAATTGTTGATGTTTTCAGTTGATTAATTTAACTTTACAATGAATGTTCCTACGTTTTCCAGGGAATACGAAATAGCATGATAAAACCGCAGGTAGAGGTACACACCGATATATAATAATTTAAAGTATACTCATATGTTGGTGTAAAATTAAAGTCGTGCCTTTATTACGAAAGATTATTTATCACTCACAGATTTTATGCTCTTACGTATAATACTTTGTAATATTAGGTTTATGCTTTCTGATACTACCAGACGGTTCTTCAAACATTTCGAAAGTTTCATGGAATGTAAACTATTCTAAACTGTGCAGGCCTCACCTAAGAGTGTATCATTTATATTTATTTCAGAAACAGACATATCTTTAAAACAGCATTCTGTATCTCCCTACAAAATAATTAACTTTGGTAAACAAAAAAATATCCTCAGTTTTCTATACGAACGGTCAAAAAACTTTTGTACCCGGCATTATTTTCAAAAAAGTAATAGAAGTATTTGACGTCATTATAACAAACTGCTTTACCTGTTCCATTTGTCTGTTCCCTTTACGAATTACTAAAAATATAAATTTGAAGTTTGTCTTTATTGTCCGGAATAATAGGGAAACCAGCGTGCTCACGATGTAATAATTGTATTTTATCAGTTTCAGTTACGTTTTTGTTAACCTTCATTCTTGAAGAGTTCTTTTGAAGGAAGAGAAATATAGCGAGAAATATAGAAAATGTTGTCATTACATTTTTGAAGGAAGTTAATTGACAAAAGAACATTTCAGGAGGAGAAAGGATTCATCGAAACTAGCTATAAGCTGCGAAATTCGAAAATTAATCGGGAAGAGTAGACTGCACCTATGAAACACTATACAATTAGATGAAATTTTATCATATGTATTTTTAGGAGATATAGGCTTCCACCGTTAAGCTTTGCCGTGGAATTGCTTGTGAAATGTGTTGTTTTGTCATTGTCGTTTAGTCCTCTTATTAATGTGGAATCAAAACATACAAATTAAAATCTTATCTATAATATAGGAGTACTATATGAACAATTTCTAATTCATTTATCGTACCATCTGTAACAGAAACTTTATAATGTCGTAATCTGGAATAATTATTAAACATTTAATCAAGATGTTCTCCCACATGATTACCCTACCCGCGCATCTGCTCACGGTAATATGGTAAACTACGGCAAATCTTAAAAATTGTAAGCATCTGGACAGACATCTATACAGTAGGTTGGTAATTGGTTTTACCTCTCCTGACTTTGTTAATAGCATGCTATGACCTCCCCCACAGCACACCTTTGCCACTTGTTGACCTTCCAAATTGATGACCAATGCAACTGGGATATTTCTGTTATTGCCATTTGCGTCCCCAACACCATATTCACCGCCATATCCCCATCTATGTTAAGAAGAGACCGTTAAAGCAGTATATTGTGTTACCTTGTTATTACTGGTATGGAAGATTTTATTTATAAGAAATAGTGATAACAAAGATGAAAACGATACTTGAAATAAGAATGTAAAGGTATTTCTGAATTTCACTTTTAGGCATATGTCAGGGAAAGCACACGTAAGTCACGCTGACTTGTTTTCAGTGTGGAGCTAATCAATTTGCCACGATGGAAAGTGGATGAATACCGGGTTAACACCCTGTTCTTTTCAAGAAGTGTTCAGAGAACCTAGCAGGGGATGAAACTCCAACCATCGGGACCGACGGCTTTACGTCCCTTCCAAAGGAGGGTGAGCGCAACCCAACCATTGGCCATTTTTCACATCGGGTGGGAGAGAAGGTGTGATGCAGAAGGCAAACCTCTGCGCTTGATGTCAGCGTATATTGTTCTGCATATCTGTGGAAAAATCGCTGGTTAAATAACTGTTGGACTCGAACCTAGGCAAACCTCCAGCATCTCAGTCGTACGCTCAGCCGACTGAGCTACCTGCCTTCCTAGGTTAATATTTACATAATATAAAACTCTCTTGATAGAGGTATTTAGGAGAAATCATGCTTAATGATGATCCCTGACATTACAATGTCTTCCTTATTAAATAATGATGAAGTATGAGAGAATTACGTAAGTGTCGAGGTTTTTAGGAGTAAAACGTTGAACCTTGTGTAATATATCAATGATAGTTGAATTTTTAATCAAATTCTTTTGAGCACAGGAATGTTACGCTATTGAATGTGACTTATACATAATTAAATTATGTCGAATGTTGCTTTATGTTCGCAGTGTTGATAAACATCATGTTTTGGATTTAAACTTTCAACCACTTAGAAACACCACCTATGTTCATCAGGTTGGAAGTTCCTGACTCGATATGGAATACCAGCATCGTCTGCATATGATACAAATTCAAATTTCATTTGAACATTTTACAAGATGATTATTAATGCACATTGTAGATAAAAAGTCACAGTGGTCTTAGAACTGAAACTATTCCCGCTGCGGACTATCTACTTATAAAATGTACGTGAAGCTTTCGTATTAACATAAAATCACTCGCGAGTTTCATGATGTTGTAATTGTACTTTCGCTGCCGCTTTACATGAGCTGGACAGTTGAACCCCCAGACTGAACGGCCGTTCCTATCAGTCTGTTAATCATCACAAATCCGTGTACAAGGATCAATTTTTTCACAGAAAAACTTTAACGGACCTTTAGCAATGCAAAGAGACTTAATGTCATCAATTCTTCTAAATTCTGAACCGAGTACAATAAACTTAATCATGTTTAAATGTATACATACATATACACAATGAGAGAAAATACATGTAGGCAACGAAAATAAAATCAGCACGTTCAACCAGGGCGCTACATGAGAAAAATGTTTCTAAAGTGCCCGAAAATGACATTTACTTTTCAATCGTATACTTCTTTAATTGTTGTAGTTATTAATTTTATCTCAAATTATAAATAACTTTCATGGGTGGTTTGTTTTAATGGACCTTGATAGCCTAATATATAAAAAAAGGTGGGTTGGACTGCCTCCCTCAAAATAAAAATAATGAATGATGAGCTCATATCCTGTTGAACTTATTTGTTACCCACGGAAAATGTAATTTGTGTCACCTATTTACAAGCAATTTTGAATGCAATACTATATCAGGCTAAGCGAATATCTAGATTTGATGATAATACTCTTTGCTATCTTACCCATACACTTCTCCATGTGATGAGGCAGCAATGACATGTGAATGTTCACCAAATGCCAAACAAAATATTCCTTCTTGCAAAGAACATCGATTTTTCTTCGGTTCGAGCGTGGAATATACATCGCCGAGTCCGAGACTTCCATATGCGTTAGTATCCAAGCCAAAACTGTACACATTGCCGTCAGTTGTAATAAACATAGCTTGGTCTCCATTTGGGCCAAAAACGTAAGCCTTCCTGATGTTGCCCTTTAGCTTAGAGTCTACCAAGTTAAACATTGGCCATATGGCAATGTTCTGACAACTTGTCATTTTCTAGTTCCTAAATTGGCAAAGAAAAAACAATGTCTGATAGTAAATTTAGTAATAACAGTAAATAGGTCCATTCATTACAAAACAGCATGCAATGACTACTGTTTAAAAAATCTAGTCGAAGCAACATCGGTTAATAGGCTCTACCGAAATCACCCTGAGTACGTCAGAAAGTTAAAGTGGGAATATGTTGATAACGTTGTGGCAGTGACTCAAAGAACTTGACATCGTAAACAAACTGATCGGTAGTAGAGCCTACAAGGTGTAATTCAATGCCTGAGACAAAAGATAGTGCTACTCCATAGCAAATGAATTTGATACTTGTTTCATTAGAAAGATATATACGTACAAAATCCTTAAAAACCACATCTTGTTTGACCCATCCCTAGAAATTGCAGGAAGTTAATTGTTTTTACAGCCATGAGCGAGGATGACATAAAACTTATGCAGGGCACTTAGTTCACGAATTGTCCAACCGATCCATTCCCAGCGAAGAACATTTACTGTACGTAGTCCTCTTTAACAGGAATTGTAAACATTTCTTTAACATCTGCAGTGTGGAAATATTTGTGAAAACCGTCGATCGTTCGTCCTCTTTTAAAGAAATCTGAATTGCACTTGATTCTGTCAAATTACAGGCCTATTAACGACCTGCCATTTATCTCAAGTTGTCGGAAATTACATCATTTTTCCCCCTCCTCCGCCGCCCCTAACTCACCAAAAAATACGGGCGGCGTTTATTTTATTTTTTTTGTGTGTAATCCCCACGCTTCGTAGAAATTCCTACAAAATATCGTGGCATCAACTTTTGCCTGCTGAATGTTGCTCTTACTGCGGAGGAAATGGAGCCCATCGCCCACAAGAGCTTGAGAATAAAAAAGTTATCCTACCCTGTTTGTAACGAGTGTGTCATTCAAAGGAAAGAAAATCCCAAATCACACAAAAGCACGAGAGAGATATAAGAAATGAGCAAAATAAAAGGAACCAACAATCTGAAAATGAAGTGTTTTAATTGTTTTTAAAAACAAATGTTCTTTCCCTTCCCCTCCCCTTATCCCCACCCTGTTCCACAAGAAAGGGCAAACAAACCATTTTTTAGGCCTCATGTCAGTGAATATAGAAAATGTATCTGCTTATAGTATAGAGAATCTGATAGTACCGAAAGAGTGTTGATAAAGGTAACTGATGACCTACTGTAGTTATCAACACGAACTATCAAATAGTTACATCATTGATAGCTCTGGACCTCGTTGCTGCCGTCGATACCGTGACCACTTGTCCTTTTACGTGTACCACAGAACCAGTTCGGCATAAAGGGGATGGCATTAAATTGGTTACATACAGTACTTATCTGCCTATTTGCGAGACCGAAAAGTAAAGGTTCAGATAAAACAGTCTTTCTCTAAAGAATTTCAACTTTTTTTTTATGGCATCATAAGGGAGTTGTGCTAGCACACTGAGACAGTGGAATACTTTCAACGATAGGCCAAAGGTCATCGATGCGTATGAATTTTCTTGATTTGTTTTGCATCGCTACCCTGGTTTGATTCATGACTTGTCTGTTTCTAACCTTTAACGCAATTTCTTCTCGGCCAACTTTAGGAATAGGTGAGATATATTGTTGCTGATTTACAAGAGGATGATAGGAGGCACATAACCCTCGTTGGCTATGCGCAGACAACCATTCTTACAGTCTTAGGATACGAATCATTCAAGCCAACGACTAACAGGAAAATGTATACAGATTTTGGAAATTTGCGCCAAAATTGTTTCAAACTGGATGAATGAAAATAGGCTTGAAAATGAAAATAGAATGAAAATTGAATAATGATCAAACGTCGCCAACAAGTTTTAACCGATGGCATTGATTTTGAATGTTAATATAAACGAGCAGTGGCGGCGATTTCTTTTAAAGGCCAGTTGTCGGTCTCTAACGTACGAGGTAAATGAAATTCAATCCTGTGTTTTGATTGGTCGAAACACAATGGTACAATGTACACTTACATTGATAGGCCAATCAGTATCGTTTTGGAATAAATTGTACGCCGCCACATTTTAATCACGATAGATGGCCTTTAAACTCTAGGGTAGGGAGGGGACGAAGCCAGACAGTGCATGGTGTAGCCCTGCAGCATTACAAATTGAGGGGCCAGCCCTTACAAGACGAAGTGTTCAAATTTAGTCCACTTCTGAAGGCAATCTTTTCGCCTGTCTTTTTAAAAAGCAAAAACTGCCATACTCTATGCATCAAAAAACTAAGTAACCAGGCCTGCGTTTTGAAATGTGGCGCTGGCATCATGGCCATAATTCACATTTCGAAAGTGGGAGACACTACCCTCTTATTGTGCAGGGGAAGCAGTGGCGTGTCTAAGGGGGCTATTGGGGCTTATTTCCCTAAATATGCCGTAGCCCCCCTCCCCCCCTCCTCCAATTTTGTTTTGCCAAAGCCTTGAATATTGAAATATCAAATGAACCATACAGAAAACAGATGTTGGCAATATTTTCGCAGCAAACACAATGTTTTTAAAACATGAAAACATTTTTCGAGATTGTGAAATGTTTTTATAACACTATTAGTTTTGAAAAACATTAACATGATATAAAACATATTTTTTTGCATAATGTTATATGAGATATCTTATAAAAAATGTTTATGCGACACCACCGTGACATTTTGAATGTGTTTTCTGGGTTAATCATATCAACTGAATTATCGTTAATTTTGGACCAAGTATCCTCAATTTTGGACCAAATATCCTCAATTTTGGACCAAATAGTCCTTGGCCTTTCTTTAATTTTGACCCCAAAATCTTGAAGTGTGGATCAGAAATCTTTTATTTTGGATCAAAAATCTCAAATTTGGACCTGAATCTACAACATTAAAACTAAAAGCCTTCAGATAGCGAAATAGGTCTTAATAGATAGGCTATCAAGCCCCCCCTCTCCCTTCCTCCCCAATAACTTCTAAAGTAATACAACGGTCTTTAAAAAAATTGTCCGATGCAGGGCAATTGCAAACACTTGGAAAAGGATGTAGAAAGGGTCATTACACGGTGGGGAAAGAACTCGAAATTCTTCCTGGTTATACAAATCGCACTGGTTAATTTTCGGGAAATCTCCTTGAATGTTCAGGAATTGTTTTCATTTTCACCCTTACAAAAAATCCAGATCTGGGCAGATATAAATCCCAGATCTGGACCAGATCTAGAATTGATATCAAATACAAATCTGGGATTTATATCAAATCCCGATCTGGCCAGATAAAGAATTAGGCAGATATAATTATATACATTCAATCTGGAGTTTCCAGATCAAGTTTGATCTGAACCAAATCAAGTTTGATCTGGGCCAGCTATAGTATCAAATTGACTTTAATCAAGTTATTTCTGGCTTGATCTGGCCAGATCAAACTTTATTTGTGTATCAAATTGACTTTAATCAAAGGTCTATATCTGGCTTTATTTGGCCAGATCAAACCCCAGTAAGCATGCCGCCGTCGGTTCGGCGGCGGCAAGGCAGGTTGAGTGGAATTCGCCAGCACCTTGCTATTGCAGACTTTATTTACCTCCTTTACGTTTGGTAAAATTTCCTTCATTTTCGTAAAATTTTCTTCAATTTCCGGCATTTTATATTTCAATTTCTAGGATTTATTTTTTTATTTTTGGGAAATCACTGTCAATTTCGAGAAATTGTTAACAAATGTTGGCAATTTTATGTGTTGACATCCTCCCTACTGGGAAACAAGCATGCAGCCGGGAGGAGCAAATCATTTGAGGGAGACGGCGTGCCCCCAACATCTCTGCCCTGGCCCCTAATCTTAAACCTGTGTCAGGGGCCCTAAATAAATATATGTTTGTTGGGGCTTAAGCCTTCCCCCTAAAAATGTAAAGTTAGACACGCCACGGGGGCGGGAAGAGGGGGAGGCAGATTTGAATTTTTGCTGAAAAGTGTGTGTGTGTGGAGGGGGGGGTGGAGGGGAATGTCCCCTTGTCCCTTCTGGAAATTACGGCCATACACTGGCATAACACCCACATTACCGTAGCAACAGTTGATACAATCACTTACTTTTTATCCGACTTCCGGCGCTTCTCAACTTTTTTTGATCCAGATTCCAAGCTCACACCAAAAAGCTTGCTCACACACGTTGCAAGGGCAATACCTTCGAATTATTACGAGGAATTTCCTGAAATATCAGAATATTAAAAAAGAGTATAGGCCTATGCTAAACTTGAAATGAATATGCATGCACAAAAACTGTTGCTTCTCGTTAATAGCAGCTCATGCACGAAAACTTAATCATCCCTGCTATACAATAAACTGCGCATGTGCCATCGACATACCGCGTATGCCTGATATGATATATCATTTGTTTTACAACACTTAGTCACGTCAATTCTCGTATTAGCTCTTGTTTGCGGTATTATATGATACTGCGGGAAAATATCTTCTGCGGTTAAAACTGTTGTTTTCAGATGGAAGGAAATTTGAGTGTCTACAGTGCAAAGGTTCATTCCGTGAAGAAACGGAGTCGGCCATGCGCCACAGCCCTGAAAACTAAACTTGTTATTAGGCAAAGGTGTAGGAAGCTTTAGAAAAATGGAAGTGGAGGTGGCACGACCTCTTAGGGGGCACTTCCCAGGTCATATACATATGTCCCCTTAGTCTGTAGATTAAATCAGGCTTAAAACAACACAGTAAAAGGGACACTTCATTTTGAAAGGGGCCCCTTTTGTAAAAAAAATTCTAAAAAAGTGTGCGCAAATTCCACCAGTTCTTGCACCTTTTACAGTATTTATGTGCGTTTTTCATTTTCAAAAGGGGCACATTTGTCATTTTTCGGGAACGTGGGGACACGTTCACCCAGTCCCCCGGTTCCTACACCTATGAGTAGTGGCGTAGCCAGGATTATCATTGGGTAAAGGGAGGGGGTGGTTGAATTGAACCGACACGATATTTAGTGGTGTAGCGCAAAGCGTTGGACATGGCATGGGGTCCAGGGGTCCGCTTAAGGGCCACTGGTGGGGTCCAGAGGCGAAGCCCCGGTTGGGTTCCAAGGGGCGAAGCCCCCGGAAGCTCTCGCAAATTTGACATTTCAAGGGCAAAAATGTCACAACGCATAGTAAGAAGGTGTATTGTACAAGTCGAAATTCATGTCAAAGAGAGCTATGCAAAACACCAAATCATGAAAACGCTTCATGTGGAAATATAATGTTGTATTGTTTACGTTTGTACATGATTAGGTTTATCGTCACTCTTTGAAAAATATGGGTTGTCGAAAAGACAATTTTTTAATAATTTAGTACAAAAATGTGTAAATGTTGTCCGCAAACGTTTAAAATGAGCCTGTTCTGTATCACGTGCACTCCGACACCCACCTCACCTTCTCTCCTCCCATTTCTCTCTATCTTACCCGCCCCCATCTATCTCTCTTTGTATGTATAAGTACAAAATTGCACAAATGTTTAATGTATTATTACCAAAAAACCTTTTTTTGACCCTGCTGTAAATTCCGGTTTAACTGAGTTGAAGTGTTTTTTTTTTCTTCAACAACATTACTATGGAAATTGGTTTAACTGGGTTGAACTGGGTTGAACTAAATTTAACTAGGTTATCTTCTTTGCCCTATCAACCTAGTTTAACCCAGTTCAACCTTGTTGAAAACTTCAAGTGGGTTAAACCGGGATTTTCATCAGAAGAGAAAAGTGCCCTTTTGAAATCTAAAAACATAATACTAAGCACCTGGAATGTCAAAGCTTGTTGACTCGACGGCACCAATCTGAAGCGCAATTTAAAATCTGAACCGACGGATTAAAATATTGGGGGAAAGGGAAATCTCCCCTCTCCCCTTACCCCTACCCCCCCCCCCTCCCCCACCCCTCCCCCCATCTGGCTACGCCACTCCATATGAGTATAACTTATAAGGATAAGTGGCGATCCAGATTTTTATTTTGATTTTGATTTCCGGTTTTATCTGCCGGTTTTTTTTATCTGAGATAAATCTTAACTCATGGTTTATGAAATATTATGACAAGGATAAGCTATACAACATCACACAGTATTCAATTTTTCATATATCAGTATATTGACAAAAAATTACTTAATTTTCGGGAAATTGCCTTCATTATTGGGAAATTTCTTTGATTATCGGGAAAGTTTCATGATTTTCAGAAAAGTTTTTTTAATTTTTGAGAAGTTTCTTTTCCAATTTCACCAATGCTGGTGAGGTTTCCACTGCCCCCCCCCCTCCCTCCCCTTTTTATCGTCGTGATTTCCAATTCGTTTCTCGGAAAAGTTCCTTCATTTTTGGGAAATAATCTTCATTTTGGGGCAATTTTCTTCAATTTTTTCTTCGCAATCTCCTTTTCTTTCGTCTTTTTTCATTAATTTTTAGGAAAGTTTGTTCAATTTTCGGGAAGTTCCTCCTTCAAGTCTTACCTAATCCTTTGAACTATTTGGAAACATCTCTTCATCTCAGTGTTAATGAAATTGTCCTCATGTTTGGGTAATTTGAAGTTTCTTTGAATTTTCAATAAGTTTAAAAGTTTCAATGAATTTGAGTAAAATTTCCTTGAATTTAGCAAATTGGGCCTTAAATTTGATAAATGTTCTTTGAATTTGAGCAAATTTATTGAATTTGAGCAAATTTCTTGAATTTGAGCAATAATCCTTCAATATGAGTATTTTTCTTCAATTTTACCAAATTATTAATTTTAGCAAAGTTCAATTTTTCAATTTGTTCAATTCATGTTTATAATTTTAGCTCTTATTCGGGAAGATGAACTCCTCTGACGGGTAGTTGACTTCCCCCCTTCTTTTCCCACCCGCTTCCAACACCTCTGGCCCTCCCCTTCTCCACCAGTTGCTCCACTTATATTCGTTCCATTGATGATGGCAAGACTGCCTATAAAACGCGTTATCAAAAATCATCTGTGGTTTGGCTCCACCCCCACTCCCTGAAATTTTGACCGGACTCCGCCCCTGTGCCTACGTGCACGGCATGTCTGAAATTAATAACTTAAATTACGTTTGACACAATTCGGTTTGGGTGCAAGGGGTATCGTCATAAGGATATATACATCAGTGGTGAACATTCAGTGATCCCCACTCCCGCCGCGAGACTCCATGCAGGGGAAACATCACGGCAGTTTAAAGGATTACTGAGATCCTTAAGATTAAGGATTGTTAATGGCATGTGGAAGCTCTAAGACAAGCCTTCGTTCAAGATTTCCTAAAAGTACGGAGTATTTAGTGATATTGAAAATTCTCACAGACTGCCATTATCTAATATGCTAATGATCTGTCGGGCAATAAGATAATTCGGAGGGTATACCTATAGGTGTTTGAAAAATTTAAACCACAATTGGAGAAAATGATTCTTGGTGTCTCCATGCTATCATTAAAGACGCTTTTGGTTGGTAAGAAATTTAACCTCTCGGCAACTTTCTACTGGCTGACTGGAATACGAAATCCACAGACAGTTGTGAAGTACTGGCTGGAGACTGGGCCGGAGTACTGGTTTCAGAACTCAACTGGAATTGAACCAACGAATATATGCTACAGTCAGCTTGATGATTGGACCAATAGACGCCGTTGCAGCTCCGGCCAACAACGTTTGATGATATAAAGCAAGTTCAGTCGAGAAATGAAAATTTTAATTTGTATTATCTAAATATTGTTTCGAGGTAAATGTTAATTTTGGCCAAGTTACTACTAACCTTACTTTTAGTTAGGTTTCTTCATAATTTATTCAGTGACGTATAACCACAATGGTAATGGGGTGGTGTGTCCTAAACTACTAAAGTTGTAATACTAAAGTACTACTAAAGTTGTAATTTTACCCTGCAAATATGACACTTTTTGAACGTTAGCATGAAAAAAGTCACAATTGGTCTCCCACACGTCAACGCCAACACACACCTGCACGTTTTCAATATACCTTTACCCAAATGAGACACATTATTCTCCAATTTTCTCTAAACCGCAAACACCAAAACAAGGCCGCTACTTTCCCTACCCCTTTTAAAGGCTATCTATCTACCTATTAGCCTATCACTGTAAGTGCAGTTTGTACCATTGTGTTTCGACCATTCAAAACACAGGAATTGAAATATATTTACTTCATACGTTAGAGACGACAACTGGCCTTTAAATCAATATCATTTTCACTCTGACAATTCAAAGTCAGACAAGGTATGTTTATTTAACTAACTGTGCTATTTTCGCAATACTGTTTCCTTGGGAGAAATTTAAACAAATTATTGCGCAACATGATAAATTCCAGCTCAAGATTCTATATATATCATGTATGTCTAAACATGGAGCTATTAACTGAGTTAATAGCTCCATGGTCTAAAGTATAAGTATGACCAGGGATATGTTTATCCCTGGTATGACAATCGTCTTTTATCGGTTAAATGTAAATAAACTGTGTGTATTAGTAAACAGTGTAGGTTGGCAAAGTGTTATATCTAGATTACCGGAAAGATAAGGTGTGAGAAAATAAAAAGAAATAAAAAATCACAGATCAATAAAAACTTTGATGAAATAAACACTTCATATAGTTAGTAATGAGTGGTACCAGGTGTTTATCTACAGTTACCCCCTATGCTTCCACTGACGTCAACCGTGGGCCAACATACTGTCGCAAATTAATCAACGGTTAAACATTTAAAATAGCTACATTGATTTGACATGATCTAAACTCCTCATGGCATCAGAACAATTCTGTGTTGAAAACGTTAGAATTTATCATAGGCCTATATCGGTTCTCCTATACGAGCATTAAGGCTTACAAAGGCGTTTACAGTAACGGCGCCACAATTTTGATTATGGGAGCAAGAGAGGGGCAGGTGGAAAAGCCTAAAAATTGGGGAAAATATGTCACTTTACCGATTTTTTTGGGGTGCAAGTGGGGGTAAAGTGGTTTCGTGAGAGAGGAGTGCCCCATGTCCCCGTAGCGCAGCCACTGGGCATTACCCAACCAGTTCAACGTAGATTCGAACCTATATCTGGGGAATGGTAGATGACATCTAGGCATTGGACCTACACAACGTTGGGTCCAGATCTTATAGGGCAAATTGCTTTCCTTCGCAGCACCAAGTATGACCTGCATTTTGGCCAAAGTACTAACTATCTGACTATACAGTCCGGGAGCAACCCGAAAAACTGGTTATTTTGAAATACCCAAAATATTGGGTACTTTTATGTATTACGTCATTGCATGAGCCTACACTAGACGTATAGTTTTTTTATATTCCACTCCGGATTGTCAAAATTTTTACTGGATATCCTGAAATTTTGGAGACGGATAGTAAATAGATATTTCAAACTTTTCGCCGCTGCTTTTTTTTAATTTATGATGGTTGCCTTTTTAAAAGAATGTAATCTGTTTTACTGATTTAAAAAAAAGGCGACGATGAATTTGAAAAAGCAGCGGCGAAAGGTTTTGTATATCTATTTACTATCCGTCTCCAAAATGTTAGGTTATGCAGTGAATTTTGGACAAATCGGAGCGGAAAATGAGAAACCCCATATGTTTAGTGTGGGCCTAATCAAATGTGTAGGCTCATGCGATGACGTAATACATCAAAGTACCCAATCTTTTGGTATTTTAAAGTACCCAGTTTTTCGGGTTGCTCCCGCAGAATGCTATATGCTCATCAGATTGCCAAATATCTTAATGTAGATTCCATGAAAACCCTTATTAATGCTTTTGTTATAAGTCACATTGATTATTGTAATTCACTTTTTTTTGGACTACCTGATTATCAACTTTACAGAATTCAAAGAAAACTTAATGATGCTGCTCGGTTGATTTTCAGACTACCCAAATTTTCTCACATTAATGCTGTTTTGAAGTCCCTTCACTGGTTATCAGTCAAACAAAGAATTGATTAAAACATTATTTTACAAGTTTTCAAGTGCATTAAAGGCCTTGCTCTGAAATATTTATGTGAAATGGTAGTTGAAAAACCATCGCGCTATGACTTTCGTTTCAAGTCCCTATTTGTTCCCCGTATAAAACTCTTGGCGAAAGGGCCTTTGCTTATAAAGGTCCTTGGTTGTGAAATTCACTCCCAACTGAACTCAAATGTATTGATAATGTATCCCTGACCTCCTTTAAAACTAAGCTTACAACTTTTTTGTTTAAAAAGACATTAATCTAAAGTGCAGCTTGATCCATTGTATTCCTATTTATGTTGTCATTTCTGTATTCTTATTTTTGTTTTCGTACCTAATTTCCTTGTATGTAAAGCACTTTTGAATGTTTTTACAAAATTAGCGCTAAATAAATTTATGTATTATTATTAATATTATGATGTCATTTAACTTTGATGCAGATTGTTTTTGTTTGGGAAGGGTATAAAATGAATAGGGGCCAGTTAATAATTACATTTCTAATATGGGTTGGCCATAACACGGCCAGGTCAAAACGCGAACACGCAGAAAAGTTTCAAACTTACAGATGAACTGCGAAAAACGTATAATATTAATATCTTATACCATATACAATAATTCATTACAATTCCGCGTTTTTGACCTGGCTCACAATGGCACACGCCAGGTCAAATTTTTAACTAACATATGGTAACGTTGTCAACAATAATTCGCGAACAAAACTTAAAAACGTTTTCTTTCATCAATTTTTTTTGCTAAAACGCAACTGCTTAACGTTATCACATAATACGAAGTCATCCCTTGTCTTCAAATTTCTCGAAAAGCGCACGGTGAATCTTGAAAGCGCAAAGTGTAAAGATAATTCAAATGCCATTATTTCAAATCGTAAAGAAAAATTCGAACCCCTCGCAGAGGTTGAGTTTCCCCGTGCTCGAAATGTGTCTGATTCTTAAGTATGTTATTCCTATACAAACTTTGAAATTGGATAGATGCATTGTGTGATACTTCTGTAGGCTAAAGGATCCCCCGATCGGGAGAACAAAAATGTTCTCCTAGTCGGGGGTACAAAGCGGACTTGGTAACACTTTTCGCCTTATTTCAATCAACAATTATTCACCAAATGACTGAGAGGTATATGCTATTACACATTACTGGTGGTAATGATTTGATCCCGATAGCATTACGCGATATAAATCGTTCATACTGGGTTGAGAGGTTCAGTCTCCCGGCACAACGCGAACTCTTGGCCAGAAGTGTTAAGCTCGAAATTAGGCCTACAGTATAACCCCACGGAGTAATTCTACTACCTTTATGGCGTCCTTTCACGACCCTCAAGTCGTCTTTTTCTGGGCCAGCCATTTCATTTATCTACCTTCGAAATATCTCCCGATGATATAGACCTTTTCAAATCTGAATCGGCAATTTCCGAATAACTATTTTAAATAATGTCACATGGCCGAGATTCACATGTCCATAATGATAATAATAATTTATTACATCAAAAATGTTTTATCATATCATGTTTATGTTTTAGAAATTAATGATGTTATAAAAACATTTTTACGACCACACAAAATAATATTCTAACATCAAACATGATGTTGAGAAAATAATCATTGCGTTGTGTTTGCTGGGTTGCTTATTGTGATCATACCTAATACAGTAAAATTTACTAAAACTCTGCAGCTAAAACTACAGAAAAACTGCATCCTTTTTGAAATTTAGGGACGCCTGTTCTTTTTCATTCACCACATCGATAAAATTGCGAAATTTCCCAAATGTTAAAAATATCCTCAACATCTTACGAAATATAAAATACGAAGTTCTGTTTGGTTAGAGAGCTTCCCATATTCTGTGTACATATACAGCTAGCTGCATGGTTCTTGATTTCATCATCAGTAGCTGTAAATCGCCCGTGGAGGAAGGAGCTTATGATCAGGAACGTTAGACTTTACATTGATACGTCGAGTGTGGATCATAGAAAAATGCAGATCAGCAATTTTCCGGTGATTACGGTATGTTATACTCCCTCGATTACTTATTACTTCAGAGACTCTGTTTTGTCTGTAAGTCTTTTTTAGAGTAATTGACATTCCAGTATTTACAAACCTTAAAAAGTATAGTGGTATTTTGAATAAAACAGTTAGAATATTACCCCATATAATAGGCCTATATTGAATTTGGTTTTTTTGCCATTTCTTTTCGGCGGTGAGGGACAAGAGGAATCCGTTACTAGGCCTATAGCATTTATAAATCCAAGATATAATCTAGATCTAAAATTTATATCAAATCCGGATCGGGATTAGATATCAATCTTAGACAGTCCAAAAACATGCCTACATTTATAACACACGAGAATATTGAAGTCATCCAGCCATATTGTTCAGATAGTTTTTAATTTATGGAACATGACTTTACTATATGACCGTTACTGCGATATTATTAATAATTTGACCCGGAAGTTTGAATTGAGCATTTCGTGGTTTGTAAAACGATCACTCCCGAATGAATCCGGATAATTCAAATTGCTCTAACTTATGCAGTTTTAATGCTAAGTTACAGCAGAAGATCAAATGACGTAGGCTACAAAACATTATATTTCGGGTTAAATTGCATTGGGATCCGAGCATTTTCAGTCTCGGTAAAGTTCCCAAAATAAAGATTTTTCGTGCTTCATTTTGTGATGATCTTTGGAAAGGTAAGATTTGTCTATCGTTTTTCTGATCTGCGAAGGTCACTTTTCCTCAGTGTCACTGTTACTAACAGTAACACTGTTAGCAGACAACTTTTTATTACTTAGGCCTAGACTCAATATGCTTTTATAAAGTGAACTAGTAATTGTGTCGTCAAATTTAACCAAGGAGCTTGTGTAGAAGCTCCTTGATTTAACTTAAGGTGGCATATACCCTTAAATAGCGCTCTCACTTGGCCCAAACACACCCAAAAAAATTATTTGATTTTTTGAAACTTTAATCTTTCCTCTTTCATATGATACCAATTTGATCAAATTTACAGCTTTCTAAGTAAACCTAATTAGCATATTAAATAAATAAACTTGCATTGTTTTCCTACCGTTGCCATGGCAACGGGTATCAGAAACCCAAGAAAAATGGGCAAAAACTCAACTCTAACTACTTTTACTTATTCCTTTACCCCCTCCACTGAAATGGAATGTTCTCAAGATGTTTATTTTTAGCCTCTGTGTTGTTGGAGGCCACTCAAGCAACCAAAAATGACTCATTCACCTGGAATTTTCATTCATAAATTGTTTTTCTATAAGATGCATTTTAAAAGTTAAAATTTCTGTTTTGGAATATATTCTAATGTGATTATTTTTCCATTTTCCTGTGGGTTTGAAGTATAAATAACTTTAAATGCCAAGGAAACATGGGCCATACAGGTCTAACAAAAGAATGTTTTTATGGTCATAAAAGAAAAGATTCTGCAACTAATGAACAGCTGATTGAGGACAGTAGTTCCACTGCTACAAGTGATTTGGATTTCAGTCAAAGTGATGCAAATGAAAAAAGTGGTAATGTAAGTGCCTCAAAAAGGAAACTTGAAGTTAGAGATGCTGAAGCAAACAGGATATGTTTGGATATGTCAGCAGGGGATGATTTGAATGTTAATGTAATTATGAATATTGAAATTGTAATACAAGCAATTGAAAGTTTTTGCTTTTGTGCATGCGGAGGACAGGTGAAATTGGTCCCTGATATAGATGCATGTAATGGATTGGCCATGAAATTGAAACTGAATTGTAACAAGAAGGAGAGGTTTAGGCTGCAGGAGCATTTTAAACATGTATTATACTTTTGTATAGGTTCTTTTGTCACAATCTTGAAATATTCTTATGATATATATCCCTAAAACTACATTTATTTCAATTGTTCAACCGATTTATCGCCAGCATAATATGCGTATAAACTTAAAACGCATTTTTCTCAAAACGCATATTTTGGCCCATTTTGGTTAGTTTTAACACAATAACTCCACAGTGTAATGTGCAAATGTAAGGAGTTTTGGCACACTTATAGTTATTGTAATTCTCCTTAGCTTGAATATTAAAAAATCACAAAATGTTCTACCAAATTGATTCTATAGGCTTAATTAGTGTTAACGAGGCAGTTAATTATGTTTAATCACCTATTAATAAAGTTTTAGGTAAGATTTTTAAAATTTTGTTAATTCTAGCTATGGGGAATGCTAATGTGCTGCTGTGCACCAAATTTCATTTATATTATTAGATGAAAATTCTGAAGTTATCTTGCTAAAACACAATTTCTAATGTATTTCTTTATATTATGCTAATCAGCTGTATTGAAGCATGACTTGAAAATTTTGCATCATTTCGGAAAGTTGAAAATATGGACTTTTGATAGGAAGTTGTGATAAATATGCCATGCCATTTGTGAATAGCAGATTTAATTACTACTATTTTAAGGGTATATGCCACCTTAAGTCAACTTCAAGTAGGCCTAGGGCCTAGGCTACTAAGTTTTAGTGGATGAAAATGCTCAGGAAAATTGTCCGTACAAATTCTCACAATTTCCTTCCTAACGTGATAAGGTGTGACTTTTCCGTAACACTAGGTTGTTATTATTGCAACGCATTAAGTCAGGCCTAGGACGGAATTATGCAAAATAAAATTAATTTGGTTGTGCGATTATTGACACAGCTTATGGTTATAAACAATTGATATTCTTGTTAGGCCTACAGTAGCACAGTTATCCACAATTTTGGATTTGCTGGTACTAGGTTTAAGCCTAGTCACTGCTGACCTCTGTGGTAGTGATCATTACCCTCTTCTTATACACTCCAACCTTCAAATCCCCACTGACCACACCTTAAATTGGAACCTCGAGAAGGCTGATTGACCCCTTTTCGAAAGCCTCTGTGACTCACACCTCTCCCCCCATCTCCTTGAGGATGAGGAACCCATGTCAAACTTCAGTAATATCCTTATCAACATTGCCACCTGCTCAATTCCCAAACCCCCCCCCCCCCCAACCCCTGCTAGATTATGCTTAAGGATATAGTCAACATTTAAAAACGTTTGGTTAAAATTCCTTTCCGTCTTTTAAAAAATGTGTGACAATGAATTAAAAAACAAAGGGGTTACATAAGGAAATAGTAACTTCCACCCACTCATACATCAGAAGAGGAACATAAAGAGGAACAACAATTTGCATATTGTGGCCTGAAAATTCAAAATGCTCTAAAATGGTCAATTGTTAACCGATTTGGATGATTTTTTTGTTGTTCTTTTCCATGGCTTTTAAAGCAATTTAGCATAAGTTTCTGCTTCTTCAAAGAAGCACTCTTTCATATAAAGGGTTTAATGCATTGCTTATGTTGTGAAGTGGAAATTTGTTATCATTGTATATTCATTCATGCAATTGTGCTGGAGCGTCACCGTTTGCTCTGAATTTTCTGCTTGCCTTTTTTGAGATGCAGTGTGTAAACAAACAGTGCCATGTGGACAAAAGGCCTGTTGTACTTGTCAACAGGATGTTTATATTCAGGCAGCATCCTCTTCAGTTTACTGGCTTGAGTCATTGCATAAGGACCTATATCGTTTGCCAGCAGCTCCGGACTTTGACTTCCAAATTCGTCATCCTTTTTGTGAGCTGTATTTTACCTAAATTTGTCAATTCCCATAATCAAATGTATCCCTCAGTAATTCTTCTTTGTGTTTAACTGTATTGATGACACTTGCGATGTTTGTAGAGTGACTTTTGACAAGTTTTCGTAAGTTTGCAAGTTGCAACTTTAATCAAGATGGCGTCACCATTTGCTGAAATTAATAGTACGTTACGTTAACAACAGTGTGGTTCACTGTGAAAGTAACTGGTTTGTCAGCATTGCAGATGGAGTATAAGCTCTGTGGCGCTGGTAGATGTGGAGTGTAAAGGAAATTGCGAAGGAATATTTCATACGTATAAAAGAATAATTCCAGTTCTATTCAAAAGCATAGCAATGTCCCAAGCATAGCGATCTCGAGTGAAAGTCAAAAGATTGTGGATTGGAAGAGAATCTTGTTGTGTACCATGTAATTTTTAGGCTCTGTATTGTGAATTTAGGTATTAGGAAATGAGAAATGAAATCTCATTCAGAAAGATGATGTGCTGGATAACCTCTCTCTTTCGCTAGGTCTGTGATTATCATATTGTTGATGATATTGAAAATGTATTGATTAAATTGATTATTTTCATGTGTATTTTGTTACTATGCTAAGTATATTATGAAAGTGGTTCAGGTTGTTTAATAGAATATAGGCCGTCTGTACTGTGAAAGTTGAGGAGATGAAATTGAGTACAGCGATATCCCAAGTGTTTGTAAGAATATAGGTTCTGTGTACTAGTAAAGAGTCAGGAGACGTTGATTTATTTTAATTAGGGACCTGTCTGTACCAGTGTTATTCTTTGTGTTGGTATTGATTGTTATTGTTGTTTGAAAATGTCTAAGGGTATTGTGGGTTATCTTAGATTAGCTGATCCCAGTTGAGGTGGAATAGGAATCTATTGTGAAGACAAGAGTTTTTGCTGTCTTAAGATTATTTTTTTTGTCAACAAAATAATGAGTTGGTTTTGGGTATTTCCTGTGTACAGCTGTGTTGAACTGCAGGTCATTGTTTTTTTTGTTTTTATCAGGAAAGGCTACTATATGTGTTTCCGGTGTTGACTTAGTAGCCGAGGATTGTGTAACATGTAACTAACCATGTTCTCAAGAAGTGTTTTGGTATCATGCATAAAGATAAAGAGCATCTTGTTAAGATGTTATTACATACTGTGTATGTGGGATATTGGAAGTTGGTTTCATCAAAAGTCATGTACTTGTGCTTTCAAGTTTTTGTGTGTTCAGCCATCATTTTTGTACCGTAGATGCAACCGGCGATACTCTTTGCCACCATGGAGGGGGGGGGGTACTCCATACCCCCACAGTTTATTTCACTTATTTGTGATGAAGTTGAAACAAGACTTACATTTGAACCAAAAAATAAAAATAAATTGTACTATCAAAAAAAGTATTTTCTTTGACTTTTCTTAAGTGTTATGTTAATGTTGGTATTTGTGTACCATTTATCCCCTAATTATTTATGTATCAATTCATCTGCCTCAAACAAGGATATACCAGTTTTGCATGTATTTTGTGTTTTAGGTTACTGTAGATCTGATGGAGCCACCTTCTCAATTGAAATAGCAGACAGGCTTATTTTAACTGACCTGCAAGGTACACATGAATGTCCTGCATTCGCAAAGTAATGTGTTGTGTAACACTAAACCAATCCTCCTTGAGTTTAACTGAAAGGTCACTGCTGATCTCTGTGGTAGTAACCATTACCCTCTTCTTATTTACTCCAACCTTCAAACCCCCACCGACCACACCCCTAATTGGAACTTTGAGAAGGCCAACTAGCCCCTTTTTGGAAGCCTCTGCGACTCGCACCTCTTCCCCGTCTCCTCGAGGGTGATGATCCCATGTCAGTTTTCAGTAACATCCTTTTTAACATCGCTACCTGCTCCATTCCCAAAACCTCCAAATCCCCTAACGACCCCCAACCCCTGGTTCATTAATGATGACTGCAAAACCGCCATCAAGAACAGGATATAGGCCCTCAGGAACTTCAAAACTAACCCAACCACCCATAACCTCAACCTCTTTCGCATCAGCCGAGCCAAAGCCAGGTGCACTATCAAGGACAGTAAAACCAACACTTTGAACAACTTCATCTCTTCTCTCACCACCAATACCCCCACTAAGAAGATTTGGAGAATAGTTGACAGCTTCCACGTCAGGGTGAGCAAGTCTCCCATCTCTCCTGGAATGGTAACCTTCTCACCACAAAAAAGGACATCGTTAACTACCTCGCTGCCTCTTTCAGCAACATCTTGTCCTCGGCCAACTACCCCAATGCTTTCAAAGCCAAAAAAGCTCACAGTGAAATCCGGAGTATCACCTATCCCACCAACAACACCGAGAGCTATAACACACCTCTCACCCTTTCTGAATTAAATCAAGCCATCCATGACGCTGGCTGCACCTCCAAGGGTCCAGATAACATTCCTTAACAATTCCTGAAAGACCTCCCCAACAAGGCCACCACTACCCTACCCACCATCCTCAAGCACATCTGGTCCTCACTCTCCTTTCCCCTATTTGGAGGACAGCTATCGTCACCCCGTCCCCAAACCGGGAAAGGACAGTACCGACCCCTCCAGCTACCGCCCCATTGCCCTCACCTGCTGTCTCTGTAAAATTATGGAAAGGATCATTAACTAGAGACTAAACTGGTTTCTTGAGACCAATAGAATCCTCTCCCCTTACCAAATCAGCTTCCGGAAACGTTGCAATACCCTGGACCACTTAATTACACTCGACACTGCTATCTGGGAATCCTTTGCAAAAGGAACACCTCATTGCCATCTTTTTCGACCTGAAGAAAGCTTTTGACACTAGGAAATATGGCATTATCCGCAAACTGCACACCATTAGCCTCAGAGGCCACCTCACCACCTTTATTAAAAACTTCCTCTCACCTAGGCAGTTCCAAGTTCGTATTGGCCACACCCTCTCCAACCCCTATTCCCAAAAAGAGGGTGTCCCCCAAAGCAGCATCCTCTCTCCCACACTCTCTTCAACCTGAGCATTAACGACATAGTGGACAACCTTGGCCCCAACATCAAACATGCCCTCTATGTGGACGACTTCACCATCTTCTACTCCTCGCCAAGCTTTTCTCTTGTTGAAAATAGGCTTCAACTCAGCCCCAGCCGGCTGCAAGCCTGGTTCAACAACAACGGTTTTAAATTCTCCAAAGACAAGGCAGTCTGCATGCACTTCTGTCATTTCAACAACCTCCACCCCAACCCGAACCTCGTGCTTAATGGCAATCGCATCCCTGAAGTTGACCACACTTAGTTCCTGGGTTTAACTCTAGACCACAAGCTCTCCTACAAACAACACATCACCAACCTGAAAGAGAGTTGCAACAGCTCCCTCAACATTCTCCGCCTCCTCTCCAATACCACTTGGGGTGCGAACTGGCATGCTCTCCTCAAAATCTTCAGGCTCACCATTCGTGCCAAGCTTGACTACGGCAACATTGTCTACTGTGTTGCTCACAACTCTTACCTCAATCACATCAACACCATCCAAAATGAAGCCCCACGCTTTGTCTGGGTGCCTACAGGAGCTCCCCAATCACCAGCCTTTATGTTTAAGCCAACGAACCCCTTTTTTCTGCTAAGGTGTAGAAAGCTTAGCCTCTCCTATGCTTTTAGAGCCCTCACCAACACCCAGAACCCTGTTTACAACCTCATTAGGTACTCCAATTTCTCCACCCTCTTTGATAGGACTAAAACCCTATCCCCTCCCTTCAGCTTATGCATCAAATCAGACCTCCATCTCGGCATTAATCCTACCACTCTCAGCACTTTCT
>JAIGNY010001002.1:0-22500 GCA_020152595.1 Chiridota heheva
CCCGCTTACTCATTAAATATGCACGATATCACCACCTGTACAATAGAGCACATGTATAAACCATCTGATCATGGGCTATCTGTGGATCATATATAACATGAATCCACATTATTGTTCTTGAGATATGGTGTTTACAAGCTCTTTTCAACAAAGCCATATTAAGCCCTGCACTCTACACATATTAATTAAATTCTACATTGACACATGAACACGTACATACTAGCTAACAACATATTTAGGCCAAATATGAAACAAAATAGACAGTTGTTAAAATATGAATATTTGAAGAAGTTTTGCATTAAGCCCCACCTATTAATGTGCATGACATCACCACCCTAACAATAAGCACATCTACGAACGATGAGCTATACGTATATGGCATGAATTCATTGTATCCTTCTTAAGATATCGTGTTTACACATTTACAAGCAGAGCGTCACACCGGCACACGCACATACACACAGGTTTGTATACATGCTCTGAGGACCACGACACCGAGTACGTGCACTTGCAAGAGCCGATGCAACATTGCCAATAAGACTCTTACTGTTTACCTCGCATATTAAAAAGTGAACTATGTTGGTTATGTCACTTTTTGCAATAATAAGAAATATTATATACCAACGAGGAATAACATAAAATCAGGTCTGTGTCTATATGCTCTGAGGACCACGGCTCAATACATTCTTCTGTAGATGTGAACTTGCAAGAGACTATGCAACATTGCCAATAAGACTCTTACTGTATACTTCACATATTAAAAAATGAACTATGTTTGGTATGTCACTTTTTGCAATAATAAGAAATATTATATACACTCGAGGACTGACATAAAATCAGGTATGTGTCTATATGCTCTGTGGACCATGACACCACATCTTCTTCTGAGGACGTGCACTTGCAAGAGTCGATGCAACTCTTAGGTATTTCATTTTTGCAAAAATAAGAAATATTATATACCAACGAGGACTAACATAAAACCAGGTATGTATATTGGTATGGTAAAGTCCTTGACAGCACAGATAAACAAACGTCAGGGGACAAGCCAAACCAAACCAGGGATGATTAGATCAGGTAATAACGTGTTTTATGAGCAGTTTTGTCAGATGAATGGAACACATTGGGACATGCGTGCAGAGTCTTATAAGATGGAAGCAGAGAGAAAGGCACCCTAAAAGGATTTCACCTTCCCTAACAATGCATGTTTTCTTTCGATTGGGAAAATTGAAAGGAACTTTTGGCAACATTTCCCCATAATTGAGGAAAATTGACCTAAATCGAAGAAAAATTTCCCTTACAAAGAAGGAATTTTCCAAAAATTGCACGAGAAAAAAAAGAAAATTCGTAAACATTGAAAAAGATATACCCCAAACAATTGACGGAAATTTCCAGAAACTTTACCGAAAATCGAAGAAAAAATGCTTCAAAATAAAGGAAATTGCACGAGCATTAAGGAAATTCCCAAAGATTGTAAAACTTATTAAATAAATTAAACATATAAAAAATAAACCGTGACTACTTAAGAATTATCTCATGGTAGAAAAAGTACCATCGGTAAATCTCAGGGGCAATGGCAAAAATCTGCAAATAGTCCTACTATTTTGAATCAGTGCATTGACCCAAGCATTTGATCTGTAGAAATTCTGAAACTCCTACTTGTTAGGAGATGGAGATTACTTGTTAGGAGATGGAGATTATATGCCTGTGACCCGAATTTCCTTTGCTGTTCGAGGTCTCTTAGTCCGCCCCTCAAACAGTCAAAGGCTCTGTTTGGAAGGTTGAAATAAACTGCTTGGATTGCTGCAATTGTTGTTAAAACGCAAAAATAAGATTTAAATTATTAGTGGCCTATCAGTATGTATAAATGTTTTGAGACTTACTAAAAAGGTTTGAGTTCGTCTGCAGTAGTTCCTGGGTGAGTTTCTTCTCTATTCGTGAGGAATCCACACCGGAACAGTCCCAAAATCTGTTTGAATCAATGGAGATTGGTAATGTAAGGAATATAGTTGATTTTCAGTTTATTCCTCAAGTCGAAGAAATACTACGAGAGTAAAGTTATAGGACATTATTATATTTTAGGAATAGAGGCATACATAACTGTAAAGACAGTCACGTGATATCACGAAGTGAGATGTAGACAACCTCATGGCCGTACGCGCTCATCTTACTCAGTGACTTTTCGCACGACTCGAAAACCTATTACGAAGGAAACCTTGCAATGAATCAATATCTAATTTTGATCAGTGGCTTCGCCAGATTGTTTGGCTTGGGAAGGGAGGGGCGGTAGCACAGTAAAGAACTTGGTAGCATTGCACACATATAGCGTACGCGTAACGGCATCGAGTTCCGTGGCCCATTTAAAGGCTCTAGTGTGATCCAGGGAGAGCCCTGGTAGGGGTGAAGGGACTGAGGGAGGCGAACCCCAAGCTCTGAAGATTTTTTACTTTTGATGCCTCAAAATGGCTTAAAAACAAATACAACATTCAAAAATTAAATTGATGAAAAAAAAAAAAATCTAACAATAAACAGACTAAGATAAGCTTTGGGCTGTTGGGTTAGTATTACCAAACAGGCAGCGAAAAATTTCCTCTGAAAATTGAGAAAATTCGGACGCAATTGCAGGGTATAGGTATAAAGGGAAGATCTAAAGAAATTTCTTGTTTTGATGCCCCAAAATGCAAAATGACTGAAAATCAATACACAGAAGTGGCAAAAATTCAATTTCTAAACATGAGATTCCCCTTAAAATTGAGAAATTTTGGGCAAAATATTATTAGACATTGGACCAGTATTCCGATCAAAAACTGCAAAAGAGGTCGCAAAGGCGTGGAAAGCAAAAAAAAAAATGTTACGAACATACTGTGCTGGTAGTTTTCCACCAATTTTGCGGTTACCGTACCACAATTTAATGTAAATCCATCAAAACAAATTTGCAAGAAAAAGGAATCTTATTGGCTCAAATTACTCTTTCTCCCCCTGAAAATGTTGAGCTTATTCAGGCAAATATATGCATCAGCAAAAGCATGGAAGAGATATTCCCACTGAACAGTCCGATCCGCGCTCCCGAACGGAAGATCTTTTGTCATTATAACCCACAATGCATCTTTTCATATTCAAATCGCTCTAAATAAATCAATCACGCTTAAATAGCTTTAAGCCAAAGGTAGGAAAATGCATGCGAGATATTTAAATTTTATTGTGGTAAGAGAACGATGAAATTATTTTTTTCCATTTTCACTGGCTCAAATTTGACTTTCACCAGGGAATTTAAATGTAATCTTTAAAATTAATTTAAATATTTGTTGAAGAGTAAATTATAGTCACCAGCAAAAGCTCAAATTATACATAAATATTAATTCCAATATCATTTCCAAAGTCTACAACTTTAGAATTACAAAATTTAACAAGAAAAAAAATATAGAAAAAACTAACGGCTAAACTTATTAGCAAAATTTAAACTATAGTCACTGCACATATATCGATCTCTCGATCACCCAATCCCAAAAATCACCATAAAATTGTACAAAAAATATGCAGGCGCATTAGTAAACCATTTTGACTGGGGTGAAGGGGGAAGATTTACCGACGGCCTCAAAGTAGCATCCCATGCATTTGAGAAAAAAAAAAAACTGCCTCCCTGTAAAAGAGTTAATTATCAAAATCGGTTGATCACTTGGCGATTTGACTTCAAACTGTCTGACTGTCTTGTTTCTTACAAAACATTCATTCTTACCGGTCGAGACCTGATACAAGATTTAATCTAAAACCAAGGAGTCTCAAAATTATGAGGATGCGACACCCTCCCCACATCAACCCCTGGTATTTAATACGTCCCTGGATATAAGTATGGAGAAAAGTGCTGGAAATCCGTCGGATATAAGGATGTTATGTATCTAGAGGGGTGGGGATGAATTCCTAAATCGGTATGCCGGCAATAGACCTGTCGGCAAAAATTATCAAATTTAATTTAATCACATCGGCAAATGTCGACACAAACAAAAACCGAAATGTTTTGAAACTTTTAAGGTTCCAGAGGCAAAATCGTATTATCAAATCAACATTTTATAACATCGGCAAATACGGACCTAAAAAAAAAAAAAAAAATCATTACTCTCGTGTAGTGTTCTTTTGTAGGTGTATTTCATTGGAATTTTCATATTATTTTAAGCCATTTCAGGCATCAAAATCAAGGAATCTTCAGACCTTCCAGAGATTTCCCCCTGGCCCTTATCAGGGTTTCGCCCATTATTGATTTTGAATTTAAAAAACATCTTTTCATCAATTGAACTGTCGTTAGTGCATGTCTTCATGTAAACTTCATTGAAATTGTTGTATAATGTTAAGCCATTTTGGGGAATCAAAATGGCATAATTTTCAGAGCTTCGGGGGGCTTCGCCCCTGATTGATTTGGATTTTTTTCATTAATTGAATAATTGAAAATGCATGTAAACTTCATTGAACTATTTGTATTATTTTTAAAGCCATTTGAGTTTCCGGAGCTTCGTCCCCTGGTTTCTTTTCATCAATTGGACAGTTGAAAATGCATGTGTCCACAAGTAAATTTCATTGAAATTTTTGTATTATTTTTAAAGCCATTATGGGGCCAAAATCTCCAGAGCTTCCGGGATTCTTCCCGTGGACTCTACCAGGATTTGCCCTGATTGATTTTAACTTAGAAAATTAAACCAATTCTTCTTTTCATCAATTGAATTGTCGTTAGTGCATGTCCTCATGTAAACTTCATTGAATTGTAGTATAATTTTAAGCAATTTTGGGGCATCGAAATCACATAATTTCTTTGGCTTCCAGGGCTTCTTCCTGAACCCCTACCAGGGCTTCACCTCTGAACCCCACCAGGACCCTAAACGGGCACTGCACCCCACGCCGTCATACGCGCACGCATCCGCGGTGTCGCGCACATCATGTTACCAAATGCGGTATTTGGCAAAAATCACATCTACACCCCCTCATTCAATACCCGCCATACACGTCTCTGTTCGTCGTTCATGTCAAAATATATGGTTCCTTTTTTGGAGGCCGGCTATGTCACTGCATCCAACATTTCACATCCCTATAAGATTGGTGACCCGAAAATCATGTCAGCATCATGCCGAGTCGGGAGGACATGATTGTCATATCTAACCGAATAGGGCATGATTCAGATATCATATCTCTGATGTATACAGTGCATCAGACATTTTAAATCTCTGTTCGACTAAGATTGGTGCCCAAGAATCATGTTGTCAGCATGACGAGTCGGGAGGGCATGACCCCCGATATCTAGCCGAGTCGGGAATTATTCCGATAAATCACTGATTTAAACAGTACATCCGATATTTATATCTCTACCAAACTATATAAGATCGTTTCCCAAGTATCATATTGTCAGTATCATGCCGAGTCTAAATAGGGAGGGGGCGGGGGGAGGGGGTAGCTGAGTTGGGCATGATTCCCTGCCCGAAGAGATCTGTATACGATTGACCGGAGAGGCTGTCCTTCAACACCCTCCCCCACCCCCGCCTCATAGGGCTATGTACAAACTATGTAACAACAAAGAAATGAACAAAGATGGATAGGAATCTGTCTACATTTATTTGTGGAAAAGTATATTATATCATAAACTAATAAAGATAGCATATTGCAGTTTTTATAATTAACAATAATACTTTTAGATATTACTTTTATCAGAGGGAGTCCCTATGCGCCCTGATAGGGGTAATATACAATGAGGACCCCTTGTATATACTATGGATGGAAATGTTAGCTCTGTTCATCTACTGCTTATCCAAATTAAATTGTTTAAAATTGGTGAAAATATGCATGAACATTTATGAGGACCTCTTATTCATGATACAGAGCTGAGGACGGTCTTCTATAGGATGGGTCCAAGTGGGGATTTCAGGGCTTTTACTTACCACCGTGCCTCGCTGACGTAACTAGACTGTATAGAGGTGGTAAAGACATTTGATTTTTTTAATTTCTAGAAAAATAGTCTGAAATATTTTGAAATTTCTAGATGTTGATGTAATAATTTTTTTAGAATTTGTATCCTAAAAGTTTCGAATACAATTTTTGTGGATGCAAATAAAAGAAAAAGGAAAAGGCAGAAGACACCCAATGGCAATCATCGGGCCGACCAAATCTTTAAATTTCAGGTTTGATGGGGAAGGAAGGGCGGTGAATTTCCTTTTCAGCTGTACCATAGACTGTTTCAAATCCGAATCGGCATTTTCCTGAAAACTGATTTAAAGAATGTCACCAGGGGTGTTGGAAGGAAGGGTAGGGGAGGAGGGGCAAAAAAATCACGTGAGAAAACTATCTTTGACAGTAATTGAGGGGCACTTTTCATTTTAAAATAGGGTACTTTTATCAATTTTCGAAAAAGGAATGGGCACTTACCTCATGTTCCTACACATATGGTTTGAGTACAGGCAGGATGTGGGTTGAGTACCCCACCCCCACTTTTTCAGAATATTTACTTTGTACAGTAATGTTTTGTATCTTAGCGTGATTTTGTAATTCCCTCCCCCCTCCCCCACCCCCCATTTCTGACTTTTCACCCCGTGGGCATATCCCGCCTATGGGTTTGAGATTGGGGAGCTCGGACCAATGTTGGTAATTGCTCATCGGGCGAATAGGTAAAAGGCCTACTTTTGAAAATTACTGCATAGAAAATTATTGGGGGTCATGCTCACACTTCCGCCCTCGGTGTCGGGGCCCCTGGTAAATTACATGCTTTAAAAATTATAAAAATAAATAAATGTATATTATAACTTCTGTACGTACCATGTGGGATTTGTGAGTGAGTGGATTTCAAATTGTTTTCCTTAAAGATAGCATTCAGAAAATCTTATTCCGTTAAGGAGATATTTAAGATTAAATCTCTGTCTTATCTGTGTAGAAATGACTGATGTAGTAAGTCTACTATGGAAGGTTGTGTCTTTATCCTCACATTTTAAAAATTATTATTCATGTATTTTAAAGAAAGTTTATTTAATTTTTTTCACTATTTAAATTATTTTCCTCAAGTTTCTTCAGGTGGTATATTATAAATACTTCCTTCCTAGATTCAGTTTTACTACTTTTTGACATATCCCATGGTTTTAAGCCACATATTTGCAGGATATAATATGATACAATACATAAATACTTTGATGAATATGTGGCTATGACATCACAACTAGTCTGATTTCAGTCGTTTCTACACAAATGATACCAAACTTTAAACTTAGATATCTCCTTGACGGAATAAGATTGTTGAATGCTTTTTTTTTCTCACTATTTTTTTTTTTGAAGTCCTTTTCCACATGAGATAGACTTGCTTGACCCCTGAACTTATCCTTTCATTAAAGGATCAGTTCAGTGGTCAAACATGTCCATCGTATATGAAAGAGGACTTCAAAAGAAACAAAATGGTGAAGAAAGCATTCAACAAATTTATTCCGTTAAGGAGATATTCAAGTTTAAAGCTCAGCTGTGTAGAAATGGTATAGTAAGTCAAGTATGGAAGGTTGATATAATACATAACGACTTTGAGAATCTGAGGCCAAACTTTCTTGTGGCTGTACATTATAAATGTCACGCTCTTTGCTACATAACAGCTTTGAGGAATCTGAGGCTGACATCACGACTAGTCTGATTTCAGTCGTTTCCACACAAACATTAAACTTTGATATCTCCTTAACGAATACGATTTTGAATGGTTTCTTCACTATTTTGTTTTCTTTTGAAGTCCTCTTTCATATAAGATGGACTTGCTTGACCACTGAACTTATCGTTTAATCTCGATCATTCCTGCGACACCATCAATAACCAAAACAGTACAATAAGTTTGTTGAATACTCAAGGCCAACGAATGGTGAGAGCGTTGCAAAGTGAAATGTCCAATGATGTTTGGGCGGGATATTAGAGAAATCAGAGCACTGGTGAGTTCGATTCGTGTATGGTTGTCATTTGTGTAATTGATATAATGTATAGTCTTTTTATACAGCATTCAATTTTATATGCCTTTTTTTTTTTTTTTTTGTGTTAACATAAAGATTACACAATTTAGCAATATAATTTAAAGTTTAATTCTGGTTAAATCATTGACACTAGTCATGACAAGACAATCAGTAATTGGTTGGAATGCCAGACACCACTGGGACAAATAGCTTCCCACTTCACGTTTGTGACTCCTGCAGGTAGGCCTGCAATGCATTTCAGAATGTCTGATCCATATACTTATGATAGTAGTCCACCCATCATCACACACACTTGTATTCGATTACCAATGGATCATACAGTGTATTTACATTTACCCGGTGCATGTGCGAATTACATTATGGAAATTTTAAAATCGTTTCACCACAGAGGCTTTTTCCAGAAAGAAAAAAATTATAATATAAACATATCACCAAACTCTCTTTTGCAATTCAAAATGCAATAAAATGTAAAATTGATAATAAATGTTGTTCGTGTACACATTCCAAAGTATAAGTTTTGTTAGAAATTCAACAAGTAAACAATGACACGATATTAACTCACCATACAACTGTTTGTTTATTTGTTTAATGGAGGTTTAATGGCACCGCAACAACAAGGGTCAAATTGTGCCAGAGAGGTTAGATCATTCCAGAGGTAGGAAAAACAGATAATAGGAAAAGTCTGATAGAAGGGCGGAGGCTAATTGCCAGGAAGCAGGGATCGAAAGAGGAAGTGCAAGGGTGTAAAAAAGGGGAAAAGGTAAAAGTAGGTAGGGTGATGGGGAAGGAAGACTTAATATGGTCGAAGAGGGAGAATCATTTTAATGAAGGAGATCATTTTATTCGGGGAGTTATTACGGAAAAGCTCGGCTATGGGGTTGTGAGGGTTGAAGGAAGCTATAGAGGGCAGGAAAGGAGGGCATGGTGGACGGTGAGGGGGAATGACAATTATTGCAGAGGGGTTGGGCATCCAGTAAGGAAGTGGGAGTGGGTGAGGCCTATTCTAAGGCGGGTAATGTAGACGTTGTCTATACGGGAGAGGTTGTAGATGATCGGTTTGGTTAGAATGGTGGGCTGGGTGTTGTGGAGTTTGTTATAAATTTGGGGATCCCGCAAGGTTTGCCAGCGGTCACGAACAAGGGAAGCGATAAGCGGTCTGATGATATCAGAATGGGTTTTGGGGAAGGGGTGGGGGTGGTTAAGAGCAAGCTTAGCAGCTGAGTAAGCTCTATCATTTCCGAGGATGCCTACATGGTTGGGTATTCAGAAGAAAATAATACTTTTCCTGCAGAGGTGGGTGGGGGAAGGGATGTGGAGGAGAAGGTGGGATGTGGGGTTATCCCACTTGTGGATGAGTAAAGGAGTAAGGACATACTTGGCGTCTGAGAAGATGGCAAAGTGTCTGAACGGAGAGTACTCAATATAGTTAAGGGCAAGCAAGATGGCCTTGGCCTCGGCCGAGAAGATGGACGAGTAGTTGGGGAGCCTGCTACTGAGAGTGATGTCTTGGATGACGGCAGCAGCTGTCTTGTCTCCTTCCCTGGAGCCATCAGTATAGATGAAAGTGTAGTTGGAGAGTTGGTCTTTAATTTGGTTGTGGAGGTTAATGAAGAGGTTGGGGTGGGTTTGGGCTTTGTGATGAGTGGAGAGGTCCAGGTCGAGGTGCCAAAAGTGGCAGGGTTAATGTTCAGACGATGGAGGTTAGGTTTGATGCGTAAGCTGAAGGGAGGGCATATGGTTTTAGTTTAATCGAGGAGTGTGGAAAAATCGGAATACCTAATGAGGTTATAGACGGGGTTTGGGATATTTGTGAAGGTTCTAAAAGCGTGGAAAGGCTAAGCATTCTACACCTTAGCAGAAAGGGAAGCTCGTTGGCTTCAATATGAAGGCTGGTGATGGGGGAGATCTTGTAGCCACCCAGGCAAAGCCTGGGGGCTTCATTTTGGATGGTGTTGATGTGGTTGGTTGAGGTAAGAGTTGTGAACGGCACAGTAGACAATACTGCCGTGGTCGAGCTTGGTACGAATGGTGAGCCTGAAGGATTTGAGCCTGAAGGCTTTGAGGAGAGCGTGGGGGTCTGCACCCCAAGTAATGTCGGGCATGGAATTTCATAACCAAATCAGGCTGTAATGCAAGTATCTGCATAGTTAAGTCGAATGCCCATTTCTGTATACATAAACTGTTTTTGAGTGTCTGCAAACATTTTCTTTATGTGGAAGCTACCACATATCCTATGTAAATTGTGCTGACGGTCAGGATTCCCCCAGTACTGTATTGGTCGATTTTGGACAAGTAAATGTCGGCCATTTGACATTATTTAAATTTGTTTTCCGGAAATATCCGATTCAGATTTGCAATGTTTATTCTGCAGTATTCTTTCAAAATAAAATGATTTTCCCCAGCTTCACACATATTTCGCTTTCGCTGCCCCTGGTAGCATATCACTACCCCTCCCCCTCCCCGCGCACGCCGTATGTATCACGCTTTGCACTCAGGTAGCGCTAAGGCTGTTAAATTTAATCCAAAAAGATGTTATCCCTCAATTTGTGGAGGACAACAACAAGGAATAACAATTTACAAAACGCGCAACTCACCTGCAGTGCTACGAGATCAGGAGCCGTGGGCAACGGCTTATAACGATTAACAACATAGAAAGGGTTCTACCTTTTACAACATTTAAGATGATATTATTCTAAAGACCACATAGTTCACTAAACCATTCGAATACTCAACTGCCAGGAGCCGGGAGGAAGGGAGGGTTCCCCGGTACAGAATAAAAAGGGAGAAGCATTTACAGAAAACAAATTACTTAATGGTAAATGGTGAGGTGAATACGAAACGAGGGGTGGGGGGGGGGTTGTCTCCAGTAGCGTGATTGGGTTAGGTAGAGTGTAATGTGTGTATGTGGCATTGTGATGATGGCGGGAAGGGTTGTTTGTGTTTGATGTTGGTGCGTGTGCGTGAGTGTGTTGCCGTGGTTCTGTCATATAAGGTGATTGAAGTGATGTGTATAATGGGCTGTGAGCTACTGGGGCTGGGGGAGACAATTTGGACGAGGTTAAAATAGTTTGCATAGGTGAAAGTAATGCAAGTAAAAGTGAGGATGGCGTGGGGAGTTGACGCTAGGCAAGTGTGCGTAGCTGTGAGTGTGGTTGCCAGGGTTCTGTAGAGTAAGATGCATGTGGTGGTGTGACTGTGGGTGAAAGCCGAAGTGAGGGTAGGCAGATATCATCATGGCTCAAGCATGCCAGAGGTAAAACCAAAAATAACCAAGTTCACAAAACAAAACAAAAAACGACTCAGAGCCTGAGGATAGTCAATGGATAGCGGTTGAGTCTGCGAAAGTCAATTATAGGAATCAGCTAATATCAAGGGGAGAATGTTGGTGTGGTGGGGGTGTGGTACGTTGAGGGATGATGTTTGGTGGTGGGAGAGTGAGAGGTAGGGGGAATGGTAGGTGGATTAGAGCACAAGTAAATGTTGAGGGTGAGAATGCAGGCTGCCAGTCCTGGCAGTTAAAAATTTCAAAAGGTACGGTTTATTGAGGAGTTTGGGAGGAGGGGTGGGGATGCTAACCTTTTTATGAAGGTGGAGTGGGGAGGCGGAAGGCCTGTCTAATAACCTTGTTTCTAATGAGATGCATGGAATTATAAGATCGGGGGCATTGTAGGTGGCCGGGAGGCCGTACTTAGCGGGACTTATGAATGCCTTGTAGAGAAGGTGTGGATTTGGTGGTGTTAAAGTTGTGGAGACTGGATTTTCTGCGGGTAATCTGTGTCAATCCGCCGCGAGCGGCTGTGATCACATGTGTTAAAGTGGGCTAGCCAGGGGTAGTGGAAAAGTTTAGAGTGAAGGGTGAAGCCAAGGAATTTGGACTGGCGTGAAAATGGGAGTATTTTGAAGGGTGATGACCGGGAAGTCGCTAAGGAAGTTATGTTTTTGGCTAGGGCTGAAAATGGGGGGGGGGGATATGATTTTAGTGGTGTTCGGCTTGATGCGTCCATCTGTGCACCAGGTGTAAACCAGGTTGAGATAATACTAGATGTGGTTAGCGTGATTGAGGTTCTTAGCCAGGGGGCCGAGATGGCAATGACGTCAACAAATTGTGACACGGTTAAAAGGTGGGTTATGTCGTTTACATATAGGTTAAAGAGAATGGAGATGAAGGACGAGCCATGGAGACGTCTGATTGGGATTGGTAAGAGGGGGCGGATAGCCTTGCAACTCGGAGAAGGCTTTGCGCTGGGAGAGGAAGTTAGATCAAAGGCGGGTAATTTAATTTTCTGGAAAGTTGAAGGTGGGGCTAAGAAGTTTATAGCGTAGGCCGTTTTGCCAGATGGCATCAATGTCCTTTTCCATGTCAAGGAAGAGAGCAAGGGAGGAGACGCACTTGTTCGCATTTAGGTAGAGGCTTTCGGTGAGTTTAAGCAGTTGGTCTGCAGTGGATTTGCCGAGCGGAAGCCCGCTTGGTAGGGGTTAAAAAGATCGTTATCTTCCATATGAGAGGAAACGCGGCGGGCAATAATTTTCTCAAGGATTTTACCCAGGGTTGGAAAGAGAGTGATGGGGCGGTTGGTTAGTGTAATTTTTCTTAGGTTTGGGGGAAAAAATGAGTTTTCCAGGGAGTGAGGAAGTAGCCTATATTAAGTGTTGTATTAAAGACAGTGAGAATGTGGAGTATGAGGGAGGTGGCAGGTTTTTAAGGATGATGTAGTGTGTGCGGTCCGCGCCGGTGGCTGTGTTTTAAGGCCTGCCGCTGGCATCATTGATTGTTTTTAATAGAAATGGGACACTCCGGGGGATAAGTGGTGATGGGGTCGGGGATTTCAAGGGGGGTAAGAAGATGACTTGTTGCGGACGTATTTAGTAACCAAATTTAGTTTATCATAAACAGAATAGTCTGGGTGAGTGGGGAAGGATTGTATAGAGGGGAGGGTAGTATTGAGGTGGTACATTTTTATCTTGGCCGGGTCTGTGAGTGAAGGAGTGGGGTTAAATCTGTTCGTGCCCGAGAGACAGTGGAATGAAGTCCCGAATTTGCGGGGATTAGGGTTAGTGTGGACGTCATTGCAAACTTACTCCCATTCTTGTCTGCGATGATCACGAATCAATTTTCGGGTAAGCCATCCGAGATGATTGCATTCAGTGCATGCTTGAGTGGAGAAGGTGTGTTGGTAATTACACCTGAGATTCCTGTGTTGCTTAATCAGGACTAGAATGTGGTTGGGGAGGGTGAAGTTTTTCTTGGTGGGTTTAGCGGTGGAAATAACAGTGCGGATGGCATACTATAAGGTTAGTGGTGTCCCTGATAGCGGCATCAATGTCAGAGGTGTTGGCCGGGTTGGGGTAAGGGAGGTTGTGCTGAATAGTGTGTGCCTAAAGAAGTTCCAGTCAGTTTATAGAAAAGAAGGGAGTGAGGTGCGGAGTGGAGGCATGTGGTGAGGCGAAGGAGGGATTTATTGGTGGAGAGGCCGGGGAGGTGATCACTGCCAAGCTCATAAGTGATGACAGCAGAGGGTTTACAATGATGTAGTTCAGGTTGGAGCGGGAGCCGTTATGATGCAAGTAAGTGGGTTGGGAGGGGGTTAAGAATGAGATTTGGGAAAGAGTAAATGAAATTAAAGAGGGATATGCCATTGTTGTTTATGGTGTGGTAACCAAACTGAACATGTCTGGCATTGAGGTCAACGAGGATAAGAGAGGGTATGTTAGAGTAGAGATGAGGATTAAGGGCGGTGGTGTTGAGTTTAGTAGAGGGCTGTTGTAGACGGAGGTAACTCTCCAGGTGGGTTTATTGTTGGGGGAGATGATCGGCATAGTGATGGATTGATATGGTAAGGAAGTATAGGAGACATAGGTGGTACCCAGGGTATCTAAATGAGGAGGGCGACGCCCCAGAGGAACACTTATTAGTAAGAGGACCTGGTTGGTGGTGCAAAGTGTAGTCTGGTATATGGAGAATTTAGTATTAGGGAGAGCATAGTTTCATTGCCTGAAAGAATTTCAATGTTTTTAATGTCTAGAAAATGGATGAGGGGACGGCGGGAGGTGGTGAGCCCTCTGATGTTGATATGAGCTACGGTAGTCATTGATCAGGGGTCCTGATGGCGCAGAGCTTGAGGTAAACGAGGGAGGTATGTTGAGTGGTTTAGTTTTCCTTTGAAGAAGGAAGTTAGGGTTTGTGGGCGTTGGCCCGTAGACAGTATATGATGTCACAGAGGTAATTGGCAGAAAGAAGGGATCTACAATCTTGGACAAAACTCGTTGAAACAATTGGTGAAAATGTGTGATGTTTTTCATGAAGCTACTTTTCTATTGTAAATTATTCCACATTTAGAAATCAGAAATGCTGGAATTATTTTCTTCTGTTGCTTCTTCAATCTCTACTCTTCCAATTGTAATTTATATTTTAGAATTTTAAGTACATTTTTATAATTTCATTGACGCCACCCCGCATCCCCTGCCTCACTATATTAATTGTCCTCCCCTCCCCCTCTCCCCATGCAATGTTGGCGAACGTTTTGTAAACCTGGCTTGCAGAGTTGTTCACTCGAGTAACTGACTTGGACTCGAGTCATTTTTTTTTACTTGACTTGACTTGCGAACAAATGACTTGTGACTTGACTTGACGAAATTTGACTTGTTGACAGTAACCATTTTCACTATAAAAACTATAAAAAACTGAAGAAATGGACGAGTCACATACTAGTAACTCGATCTGTATTACTTTCATTTGGAAGATTATTTATGCGATACAATCTTTATACAGAACGCACATAGCGTTACTGTTTTTAAAGGTATCAAAAGATGGAAAGGGAACTTAATAAATTATATAAAAACGACTAGATGAAAGGTTAGAGAATTTGCACTCTCTTGTGAGCGTGCAAGCGCTACCTACAATATTGGACAATCCTGTTGGAACTATTCAGCTTTGTGTATTTAGTGTACTGGTGTTTATCTCTTAATTACTTTTTACTATTTGAATTATTTTTCCGACAACTTTCTACAGGTGGTAAATTGAAATTACAAGATTCTTTTTTAATACTTTCTTGACATATCTATGGTTTTTAAGCCACAAAATTACAGTACAAACTAAAACAGAATGTCACAATTTCAGCTAGTCGTTTATACATAATCATACCAAACTTTAAACTTGAATATCTCCTTAATATGAATCATATTTTGGAATAGTTTCTTCACCATTTTGTACATAATAAAATCCTCTTTTACATGAGATGAACTTCCTTGACCCTTTAAATAATCTAGAGGCAACAGTTTGTATGTTGTATAAGCAATCACGAAATGAAAGGGGAGGCGAACATAGGAAACGTTCCATCCAGGTTGCCACGTGGAAAATGGCTTACGTTATTCCACCCATGACTCCCTTTTCGCTTTTTAAGTACAACAAATTTGAGCATAAAACATGTTCTTTTTGGGAGTGTACAAAAAAAAAAAATTGTATCACATTTGTTTATTTATTGTGCAGATGACCTTTTTTTTGGCTCTGAATATCAATTAATCTTTGTAAAGTGACACAAATATCAAGCGAGATATAGATGTGGTATTTTATATTCATATTTTGCAACATGTAGCTTATTAGTAAACAGGTAAACAAGACTATTAATAATAAAATTATTGTTTGGGACTTTTTTATTGACTGGATATAAGAGCTCACCTTTAACTATACAAGTGATGTAAGTTTAATCTCACTTGATCGTGCACGGCGTCAAAAACAATCCGCCGCTTGCAAGGCCCTGGCAGTTGTTTTTATACCTTACCTTATGAAAAAGGTACGTTATAAATTACCCAGGTTTTGCCTGTAATTGTTTAGCATATTAAAAAGTATTCTGAAACTTCTCAGCAAACGCTAAATTGCTTTAACTGTTTAAAATCTTATAAAAACCATCATATATAGCAAAGAAATTGATCAAAATCGGATAGACGTTGACCAGTTTACAGCACTTTTAAATATCAGGCATCAATTTGCATATTGTATGCACATTTTGTGATGTATTACATGGCAACCTCGGTATTATCTTTTCTAATTCCTTTGTTTTAAATGTCTATCATAATCTGATAATTCTTAAAAGTGGTGTTGCAAATTTTGACTAAACGTTTGAAAGTGTTTCCAATGCACACCCCCAATTATAATTCTAGCAGGAATAGACTTCATTATTTCAGGGATTAATATTGAGGGAGGAAATTGAAACAATTACATACAGATGTTGAGCTGTCTGCCACACATCACACATTTTGCATGAATCATGTGAATAGAAAACTTTCTTTCAAGATTCAAAAACTGATCTGCTGCAGAGTTTATACTTTATCAACCAAAATATAAATTGGTGCATATCCATAGACTTAAAATAATCCAGATATGTTCCTTCTGTAGTCGTAGTGGACTTGCATATGCAATTCAGCAATTGTATTGTATACAATTGTATATCAATAAATCCAAACGCTTTTTGTGAAAGTTTGACTTGTGACTTGACTTGACTTGTGACTTGACTTGACTTGTGACTTGACTTGACTTGTGACTTGACTTGTGACTTGACTTGTGACTTGACTTGTGACTTGACTTGTGACTTGACTTGTGACTTGACTTGACTTGTGACTTGACTTGTGACTTGTCTTGACTTGTGACTTGACTTGACTTGTGACTTGACTTGACTTGACTTGGTTAAAACTCTGCTGGCTTGGGATATTCTTTTTTTTTACTATGGTTTTATGCTTATATACTATGGCACCTGTTGCCCTCTCCTTCATGGATCCGCCCTTGTTCGTAACCGGACTGAACCCAATGATTTTATTGATATATACGTATACATCGCCCAATCCGAAAGATCGTTAAGCTTTTAAAACCTTAACAATCACAACATTTTTAGGCTATTAAAGCCTAACATAATACCCGTAATAACCATATCTTATGACTTCTAGGCTTTTAAAGCTTAACAATATTTCCTGGGAATGTTTACGTGGTAAGAGCTATAGCCTTTGAGGGTGACTGATAATAGCCTATCATCTATTAAAAGCCTGTACACCATTAAAACAATAAAAACAGCAGGTTATAACGGTTATCTGGTTAAGTTGATAAATTGATAAATAAGATATTACGGCTGGTCGCATGTAATTTCTTTTCCTTATTTTCTTCATCATTAATGAAATTTAATACGATTATTTTGCAATCATGAATATAAAAAAAAGATTCATGAATAATGATATTAGATAAATGAGGAAAATTGAGCGGCATTGGCATTGTTGCACCTCTCCAAATGTCATCCTAGTTACGGGCAGAGGCGTAGAAAATGGGGGCAGGAGGCCAACTGCCGCCGTCCCGAGATGCTTCCACCTTCCCGGTTGCATACTTTCTTCCAGTTGGGCGGTGAATTGGGAAATTATTAACATAAAATGTGATCAAATTATTGCATATTTTGGTACAATTTCCCGATAATTGTCCAAACTTTCTCGAAATTGAAGAAAATTCCCGAAAATGACGGAAATTTTCCGAAAATGAAGGAAATTTTCCGAAAATGAAGGAAACTTTTCGAAAATAAAGGAAATTTTGCAGAAATTGAAGACAATTTCCAGAATATTGAATGGGATTTCCCGATTAGCAACAACTTTTGATGGAAACTTAATTCATCAGTGCAATTGTTCCATTTGCCACGAGGAAATTTTGGGATTTTTGCCTCCCTGAGAGGTGATCGTTCCTACGCCCCTGGTTACGGGCCTGCATACTTAAATCCTAACAGTCCTTACCCCTTTTGGATTTGATTTTCTATTTCAATTATCCTTTGTGATTGTGTGTTAACTTCAGTGGTTATCTATAGTAGGAGGGGCTATGGGAGTTAGCCCCCTCGACAGCTCGAGTTCATGCTGAAGTTGTCCCCTGAAAATTCAAATGCATTCACTGTCTTGCACAGACTGACCAACAGGACCGTACCTAAAAGAGAGGGTCATAGGGCCCCAGTACACTGTTTTAAGAGTGACTCAGCCCCTCCCCCTAAAAATTGTTGCAAATTTTCTCAGTTTAATATGTTGACCAGTTGGTGCATGCAGGATTAATATATTTTGGAACCCTGAGACCTCCCCCCAACACTCCACCTCCCCCTCCATTTGTTTTACTCCAGTTACTTTTACACTTCTGCTGTCAAGGTATAGTGCATTCATAGCTCACTGGTCTTTCAGTGCTGGCTCAGATTCAATGGCGTCACTAAGGGCTCAAATGAAGAAAGGTTGACGGGTTTACTAATAGAAGTTATGCCCCAAAACCATACTGTGGCCCTCGGGACAAGAAAGAAGAATATGCCCTCCAACTTTTCAAGAGAATTACACTTTCTATTTCTCGATTTAGTGATGCACCGCATACCCGTGGTTATGGGTCAGCCCCCATTTTATCAATGAACAATTCAGTCCAACAATTAAGCTCCCCTAAACTTTGATCGAAATTATATAAAAGAAAAGGAAATTGAACAGAAGAATTTAAAGGGGCAAACCCTAATCTAATTCCCTGTGAAAATGAAAACATACACACGCTCCATAGTTGGTGAAGGATGAATGTAACATTGGAAATTGTGACTGGAGTTCTATGGTGGACCTTTATTGGACTTGTGTATCTCAAACATCTAGACAAGGAGTAGTCGAGTCCCATTGAAAAGCCTAGTCGAGTTAAGTTTAGTACAGTTAAAGTCCTATTGTGTCCAGGTATACTGGTAAATCCCATTGAAAATTCAGTGAAACTATAATACTGGGTTGCACAGGAACTTTTTTTTCTTTTCTTGCCACCCCCTCATCCCATCTCTTCCTCAATTACATGATATTAAAATCTTTCGGTTATCTAGTTAGTTCTTATACTGTTATGATGCAATATCGGCCCCACATAATTTGGTGGTGGATAGCAGCGCACCGTAAACAAGTAAACAGGTAAATGTCTAACAGTTCAGCCTCAATAACAGAATAAAAATATGCCATTTTATTATTTCTTCTTTATTGACAGTTTAAAAAGATTTCACAATAGTTTCTCAATGGATGTTTTCCTTTTCTAAAAGTGGGTTATTTTGTTTGTATTTTTTAACGAATATATATCAGATTAATTTTTGCCATGTTGCAATAAAATTTCATATAACTGTATACCATTATGCATAAAGTTTTTCGTTCTCAGTGCTGGCTCAGATTCCATGGCGTCACTAAGGGCTCAAATGAACAAAAGTTGGCGGGTTTACATGTTTTATAGCTAAAAGAAGTTATGCCCCAAAACCATATTGTGGCCTTCGGGACAAGAAAGAGGAATGTGTCAGGTATGTCTGGGCGATGGTAGCTTTTGATTTTTCGAGTCGCGAAGTGACGAACCATGATTGAGCTCGGGGCCGCCTGGTCAGGATCCAGGGATGAAACCCCAGTTGTTTCGGGAAATTTACTTTCATTATCAGGTAACTTGGCCAACTTGTGGGATTTTTTTTGTCAATTTTCGGAAAATTTCCTCAATTCCGGACAATTTTCGGAAATTTGTTTCCTTTTTGAGCATTTTTTTCTTCTTCAATTTTCGGGAACTTTTTAATAAAGACCATCTATTGTGATTAAACTGTGGCGGCGTACAATTTATTCAAAAACGATACTGATTGGCCTATCAATTGTGTTTCAACCAATTAAAACACAGGATTTGAATTTCATTTACTTTGCACATTAGAGACGACAACTGGCCTTTAACTTTTCGGCCTTCAATCGGATCGGCGAATTAAGGTTTTTCGTCGGATGACCTCAAGTGCGTCCAATGGCAGGGGTTCTATGCCTGTCCGGCGGGAGCAATTTCCCCCACCCCCATGCAATGGCGCCAACACTGACTCAGATTGACATATAAGTCATCACAACAGGTCACTAAATAACATTGTTTTAATAATTGACAGAGGTGATGACTTTTAACTGAACTTGTCATAAAAGTTAGATAATAGTAATTTTAAATGGTCCATGTAAAGCAGAAGACAAAATTTACTCTAATTGAACTTGGTTTAGGGACTAAGTATATAGTTAGCTGAATTTTAGGGGGTGGGGCAGGAATACACGGTTTAAGGATAATTATGTTGCTTCAAACTTATTTTTTTCAATCAGAAGGCAAAAAGACTCTTTTCAATCAGCCAATGGGAAACTGCATCTTCCGCTGCTATTAATGGATCAAACTCATATCTTCATGCAAAGATATATTTTTTGGTGGCGTTGAGTTAGCTGTATTCATGGGTGACGGAGCGGGGGGAAGGGGGGAGGGGGTGCACGTTTCCATACTTTTTCGCAAATCATAAGAAGGATGAACTGCAATTTGGTAACAATTACTATTGCAAAATGTATGAACAACAGATCATGTCCACTAAAACTGATCATTTAAACAAAAATCAAATAAAAAGTGTGACGCTGAGGTATATGCCATGTATATGATTAATGTTGCCTGTACCCCCTCCCCCGCCACACCCCCTCACAAACGATGATATTTGTATTGTAAAATTTTATGTCTAGGTCATAATTATATCATTTTTGTTAACAACAGGAGATTAAGAGACAAAAGGAAAATCCATGTCCCATTTTGATTAGAGCGTGATTATTTCTAAAAGAAGTGAAAGCCACGAGAACTGAAAACCTGACAACGTGATCACATGTATTTGTTTTTCCATGTCTGCATGGTTCATAACAAAATAAAAATTTGTTGCAATATCATATTCAAGCTATCCTGTTCTTCTTTTCATTTTGATGGGAGGATGAGGGGGAGGGGTGAAGTCAGGGACATCGCCAGAAATTTGAAAGGGGAGGGGGAGTGGCCTCTGTGAACAAATAGTTTGCACCGGACCCAGTGAGATTATATAATCTTACGCTCACGCATGACTGGGCGAGGGGGAGGGTCTGAATTCCCTTTGCCCGGAAAGAAAGAAAAAATTGGTTGGTTCTAGATTTCTTAAGGGTTTCAAATTAGAGCATTTTTTCTCGAAAATGTTAACACTTTTATGGAAAATTGACTGATTATTTTGGTAAATTGACTGAATGTTTCGGAAAATTAACAAAATTAATTGACAGTAAAATTAGCTCAGAAGCCCACAAATCAGTACATGCCATAATTAAATTGTTACAGTTATTCATTAAGTTGCCCGACGGGGGAGGGGAGGACTAAAAGGGGAAGCGACCTCTCCAATTGATCCCCTGGCTACGTCCCTGTCGTTTATAGATCAATTTAAATTTTCGTCGGGCAAATTTGTGTTACACCCCCAAAATTTGCACTGATGAAGTAAGTTGCTGCTAAGCTGGAAATTCCTTTCATTTTGGGGCAATTTCCTTCATTTTTGGGAAATGTTCTTCAATTTTTACCTTCCATCCATGCAGGAACGTGAAATCCTCTCTGGCAGTATCCCCCTGTCCCCACCTCCTATGTCTCTGGAGTGCAATTTTCGGGAAATTCCCTTCAATTTCGAACAATTTTCGGGAAATTCTCTTCCTCTTTAGACAATTTTCGGGAAATTTTGCCAAAAATACGACAATTTTCTTCAATTTACTTCCATTGCTTGTTTAATCGTCTCTTTTGTCACCTATCCTCTGTTTTTTTTTTGCTTCTAGTGCTCTCCCTTTTCCCTCCCTGGCTACATCCCTGGATTGAGTTAGAAAGGAACCAAAGAGATTAATTATTTACCAATTCTCTGACTTTGCATTACCGTCCATCTTTCAGGTCAGTCGTTTGAAACGTTTTGAAATACCGGCGTTTCAAAACGTTTGAAATACCGGCGTGTATGTATGTATTATGTTAGTTGATTATTTAAAACGTTTGAAATACCGGCTCTGCGGCCGATGATGGTATCCCAAGAGTACGCTGTTAAGATAGCCCTCATAATATATGTAAATGTTTGGAAGAATCCTCCCTAACAACATGTATCCCCAAGGGGATACCATTTTCCTACTGTTTTGTTGGTTTTTGATGATGGACCTTATGTGCAAATCATAAGTTTGTACATTCAGATGTTACATACTGCACATAATTATGTTAGTTGACTATCCGAAACCCAAATATCCACGTGGATTATTTGTGTTCATACAAGGTTGGAGGAAGGGCGTATGAAGAGTCACTTACTGGTTGCTGGTTGCAAGAGAACAATCGCACTGGTAAAATCAAGCTATGTCAAACGTTGCTGCTAATCGGGAAATCTTTCATTTTCAGGAAATTTTACGTCAACCGGGCAGAACGCATGCAACCGGCAGATGAAAGCCAATTAGGATAGACGGTACGAGTGATGGGTAGGGGAGGGTGTGTCAGTCGTCACCCCTCCACTTCCTACGCCTCTGGTTGAAGTGGATTTAGTACCTATCATGGGTGTAGCTAATGGCGATCGAAAGGGTTGGATGACCCCAAAAAAGTAGAATAAGGTAAAAAAGGGTCAATAATAGGCTAAACGGTCCAAATGTTTTCCATCGGCGACCCCCACTGAGCGGAAAGGCTGGTTACATCCATGGACATACATGTTGCAAAAGGAGAGGGGGAGGTCGAGATAACCCCTATAAGTAAAATAAG
>JAIGNY010001002.1:27500-38836 GCA_020152595.1 Chiridota heheva
CCAAATAATGACTGCATCCTGAATAATTCTAAGAACCCCTTAATTACTTTTCACATTATTTTAAACATTCATTACCAATACAATTGGCTAATCATGATCTAAAATTATAAATCTTTCAAGTATGAGTTCAAGTATGATCTATGAATTTTCCAATTTTTGTAGATTTTAGTATGAAATTGTTATGCTTGATCGAATTTTGGACCAAAATATCTTGCATTTTTGAAATTGTTAATTGAAAATAGAAGGAGTCATTTGTATTTTTGGAACGATAAAAGTTTTGAAATTTTCCAGTGTGTGTGTGTGTAGGGGGTGACCAAACGTTTTGAAATTTTCCGGTGCGGGGGGGGGGTAGAGTTGACCCTACGAAGCTATTGTTGTGTAATATTCATCCGTCCTTCTTTTAATTAACATAACATAGTCTGGCCTTCATACATCCTACTCATTTAATCACTTCCTGAGTAAGTTCCCAGTAGATTTTATTACCTATTATTATTATTATTTATTATTATTAATATTAATATTAATATTAATATTAATATTAATATTAATATTAATATTAATATTAATATTAATATTAATATTAATATTTATTAATATTTATTAATATTAATATTAATATTAATATTAATATTAATATTAATATTAATATTAATATTAATATTAATATTAATATTAATGTATAACATCTCCCACTGATTTAAACTTATCTGCTTTAAAAGGTTTCAAGAATGAGCTCAATTTGATATACGACTATAAACTTAAAGGTATTTTTATTCGTTCCAGGGCAAGGTGGGTTGAGGGTGGGGAGAAAAACACCAGGTATTTCCTTAATTTAGAACGTAGAAATAAGGCCTCCAACTGTATTACTAAATTAATAAATGGTACTGGTTCGCATGTTACTGATAAGCATGTACTTCTTGATGAAATTGAATTTTTTTACCGTTCTCTTTATTCCAAACGTCCTGTTAGTGACCCTCTACGCTTTTCAATTCCATTAACAGTAACAAACGTATTTCGAATGAGGATTCGGTTTCTATAGAAGGCCCATTAACTTTTAGCGAATGCAAAGATTCCCTATTTTCTATGCCGTCTAATAAATCCCCAGGTACCGATGGCTTAACTTCTGACTTTTATAAACATTTTTAGTATGAAATTGGGAAATTCGTTGTTAACGCGCTAAATTTGTATTATAATAATATGTGTTTATCCAAACAGGCAGTGATTTCTTTAATTCTTAAGCCTGGCAAAAACCCATCATTCTTAAAAAACTGGAGACCTTTCGCTCTACTTAATACCGATTACAAAATAGCAGCTAAATCCCTGGCCGACCGTTTAAAATGTATTTTAATTGATCTTCAGTCCAGGGCAGACAAGTTTCCTTAAGGGTAGGTATATCAGGGAAAATATTCGTTTAGTGTGAGATACTATTAGCTATTGTAATCATAATAATTTACCAGCTTCATTAATCTTTTTCAATTTTAAGAAAGCGTTCGACTCCTTGGACCACTCATTTATTAACTAGGTACTTTCTTATTTCAATTTTAGACGGGGTTTCATACAATGGGTTTCTACCCTTTATGCAAAGGCTACTTATCGATAATGTTCATTGTACTAATTATTTTCAGGTATCACGTGGCGTACGACAAGGCTGTCCTCTTAGTCCTTATTTACTTCTAATTTCTTCTGAAATTCTTTGTATCTATATCAAGCATAACCATTCTATTAGAGGTATACATGTAAGTGATATCAACTTAAAAATTTGTCAATATGCTGATGACACTGTTCTATTTACGGACGGTTCTAAGTCGTCCACTGATGCCGCCATTTTAAGTCTAAATAACTTTGGCAAAGTTTCCGGTCTCGTAATTAATTTTGATCAATCATACATTTTCCCCCTTGGTTATTACACCGAAATACCCCAAATCATCTCAAAATTATATTCTTAAGTTTTCAAATGGCCCTATCTATTATTTAGGTATTTCGTTTACAACTCACCATGACGATTTTTTCCATCTGAGTTATCAGCCCAAATTATCTCGCCTTAAGAACATTCTTAATCTATGGTCAACTCGTGACCTCACACCCATAGGCAAAATTACTATTATTAAATCTTTTGCTCTTTCCCAACTAGTCTACTTATTTACTGTGCTTCCAAACCCCCCTCATTCCTATATCAAAGAACTTAACAAAATTTGGTATAAGTTTATTTGGAATGGTAAACCACATAAAGTTAAAAGCTCTTCACTTATTAATGATTATGATGAGGGTGGGCTTCGTATGTTGCATGTTGAATCTTTTATTTCTACTCTAAAGTGTTCTTGGATTCGTCGTTATTGTTCACCTATTTCAAATAATTGGAAGATCTTTTTTGATTTAGCTTTACGTAATTTTGGAAATATGTTTCTATTTAAATGTAATATGAGTCCACATGATTTTTTGAAAATTAAGAACTGTTTTGTAAAACAGGTATGTGAAGCTTGGTTCTCTTTTAACTTTAATATGTCGCTTGATCAATTTGATAATCAAATTATTTTAAACAACTTAATTTAAAAAATTGGAAACAAGACATTTTTTGATAAGAATCTTTTAAACGCCGGGGCATTTCGGGTCCGTGACTTTTTCTGCATGGATGGTTCCCCGAAAAGTTATATTGACTTTATAAAAGAGTTCAAGGTTACATCCTTACCTTTCACCCGTTATTTTGGTATTATCTCTTGCATACCGGCCTCTTGGAAAAATAATTTACCTCCCCATGCTGCCAACTCTGTTAATGTTACCCGTAATGAATCAAATTTATCACTTTATTGTTCCAATTGTATTTCCAACAGATCAATCTATTATTCTATCGTAAAACAGTACAAGAAGTTACCATCCTGTTTAGATAAGTGGAACGACGATTTTCCTTATGTTACCGATTGGAACAAAATCTTTCTGTTATCCTTTAAAGCTGTTAAGAATTCTAAACTTCATTATTTCCAATTCCGTTTCATTCACAGGATACTAGGTACCAATTATATCTTTTTGAATAAGATAGGTTTATTAGATTCACCCTTGTGTACATTTTGTAATGCCTCAGATGAGACTTTATCTCATCTCTTTTGGGATTGCTCGTTTGTTACTTGTTTCTGGAGTGATGCTGTGAAGCTTATTATTTCAAACCCCGTTGTTCTTAATAAAGTCATTGTATTCTTTGGACAACTAGATAATCTGAAAGCCCCTTTAAATTATTTCCTAATTCATGCTAAAAATTATATTTATAATTGCTGGTGTAAGTCTGTTTTACCCCAAGTTAATCATTTTCATCGCATTTTGTTATTTAATCTTCAAGTTGACGGGTATATCAATCGTCATGGCAACCCAAATAGCACCCTTTATAGTTTCTTTAAGTAACACTAGTATGTAGACTAAACTACTGCATTCTTTGCACTTATACTTGCATCTATTCTATACTCAATTTACTCCTTTTGTATGTGGTTAAGGCTATTATGTATCTCAACCCAAAAATTCTCTATTTTGACACTGTGAAATTTTTGGCTTTGTTTAACTTTATATATATATATATATATTTTGTACTGTTCACATTCTCTGACGGTTGATATTCATTGCGTCTCATTGCGTCATATTGTGTTACTTATTCCTTAACCCCCGTTAATGTGTTTTTTTTTTTTTTTGTGAATGGAAGGAGGCAAGGTATTGTTTTTACTATATTAGCTAGCTTTTGCTTAATTTTTCGCCTAGTTGTGTTTTTATCGATTTATTTTTCTTTCATTCACTTATCACTCTATGAAATCGCAGAATACACAGATGTGCTTTACTCATTATTTTCAATTGATTGTATTGTACATTATATCATTATCTGCTCTAACTTATGTTAAAAAGTAATCAAATATTAGTTATTATTTGTTATGTGAGGTTTCTTTTACAAATGTATGAATTGTTATTGTTGTTGTTGAAGATGTCAATAAACGGAGTATAAAAATGAATAAAAAAATGAATAAAAATATTAATATTAATATTAATAATAATAATAATAATAATAATAATAATAATAATAATAATAATAATAATAATAATAATAATAATAATAATAGGGTAATAAAATCTACTGGGAACTTACTCAGGAAGTGATTAAATGAGTAGGATGTATGAAGGCCAGACTATGTTATGTTAAACAAAAGAAGGACGGATGAATATTACACAACAATAGCTTCGTAGGGTCAACTCTACCCACCCCGCACCGGAAAATTTCAAAACGTTTGGTCACCCCCCCCCCCCTACACACACACACTGGAAAATTTCAAAACTGTTATCGTTCCAAAAATTTGGAGGAGCCCATGCGTGAGGAGCCCATGCGTGAATAGAGTATCAAAAATGATGGGACCAAAATGTTTAGCCATCACACGACGAGAGCAACAAATGATGCTTTCTTTCATCTTTGCTTTAATATAGGCCTATTGTATTTCATTATTGTATAAGTGCAATACTTATACTACAGAATTCAAGTGTTGAAGAGTTCTTTCAAAAGTGTAATGTACTTCAGAACAGCTGATTCATCGCCCCTATAAAAAGTATGGTAGTCACGTATGGGACTACTGCACTTACACATGACCGTTGCATGCTGATCGATTATTCTGCAATGTCTGTTAATCTGAAAATGTTAGATTATCACTAGTTCAGCGGCATAGGAACATGTAATTTTACATTGGGAGAGTTGACAGGGGTGTCAGATTTTAAATTTGTTCCAACAAACCTAATACAAATCTCTTGCATTCATAAACTAAAGGGGTGGAGGAAGAGCAACATTTCCAGAAAATTAAAGACAATTTCCTGAAAATGAATGAAAATTCCGGAACATTGCAGAAAACATCGTGCAAATTCGAGAAGATTTCCAGAAAATGAAGATAAATTAACGATAACAGAAGCAAATTTCACGATAACAGAAGCAAATTTTACGAAAATGAATAAAGTTTCCCGAAAATTGAACAAGATTTCCTGAAACTTGAATTGAAGAAGATTTACCGATTAGCAGCAACATTTTATGGAAACTCAATTTACCAGTGCAATTTTGCCCGCTTGCAAATTTTTAGGGTTCTTGCCCGCTGAGAGGTGCCCATGTTTTCAGAGTATTCATGTGTATAATGTATGCCCAACTGCACGGAAAAACGCTCATGTTCATGATATAAACTAACAAAGAATCAACGCAAAGGGACTACAAGTATCAGCATAAAGGGACTACAAGAATCAACACAAAGGGAATACAGCCTGACAGCAGTGGTTGAACTTGTGGCTTTCACTCATGTGTACAGCTTGAAAAACGTTGACTTCCAACCAAATATAATTCTCTGCAAAGAAATGTTACAAATGTTTGTGTTGATTAATTCTTGCTTTCAGTTGGTAGGTTGAGGGTTGACAAGGGCGCAGTACCTGAATACATTCAGTGGCGTATTCAGATTTCAATGCAAGAGGGAGGGGAAGGGGGAGAGTCTAAACAAAAGCTAGTTATCGAACAAAAATTCCCCAAATCCAAGAAAATTGCCAAAAACGAAGAAACTTTTCCGTAAATTAATTACATTTGGGCGATATTTAACTTTATATATTCATTTTTATACTGGTATATCGCACTACTACCATTTCACTTACGGAATTTCGCCAAGGAGGCAAGTTGCCTCCACGACACTCCAATGAATATGACACTGAGTACTTTGCTTTGCCCAGGGCCTACACAGACGGCTCTGCATTTGACTGGACGTCTTCAACCAAAACATACACAAAAAGCTCCGGCGGCTGGGCTTGCTTATATAAAACAATGAGTTCATGTCAGAATCTTACGTGATACATGAGATCGAATGTGTAACAATTTTAAAACTGAAACATGTATTTGAAACCAATATTCACCTTCCTTCCTTTTTTTTCTCAGGTAAAGTACGGAACTTGGTGAAGATTAGTCAGTCCAAAGAGCTTCCACACAGATGTTTATATCAAAACCTGAAAATTCGGTTTTATCAGCATAGATCTTTTAAAATCAAGAGTTTCATATTTGTCATATGCTATTGCATGCAAACTATAATTAGTAATTGGTTCACTTTTGCTCAGGCCTATTTTGTGCTGCAGTAGCAGTAGCATTACCATACATGACTGTTCGAATAATTCAATACCAACTACGCCTACATGATTTAATTATGATATCTAGTTTTTAACTCACATTAGGTCGGTGATTGAATGCCTCTGCAGACACCACTGAAATATAGCATCAATATCTTCTCCATGTAAATCGCAGTTAAAGATGACCAGATGGTTAAGATAAGATGCAGGAATATCATCAATCCATTGACTCCTGAATGCGTCATATCCAGTACTATCAACACACAACCCAGCAAGGCAATGATTACCACCATCAAGCAGCAACTCCCGCACACAATCAGGTCTTCGACTGAAACACGTCAAATGTAATCTCATAGATGACTGAAATGAAAAATAAGGTACATTAATATCGTAATTCGACCACTTCGAAGAATATTAGACGGACAATGTACTGAGTCCAACATCAAGTGCGCTCTTTACGTTGATAACCTCACTATCTACTACTCCTTTCCAGCTTAACTCTCTTTAAAAAAACAGCCTCTAACTTATTCAAACACCTCCAGCTTGGTGCAACGAGCCAATACGGGTTTTGTCTGGTGGATTGGTTGGTGTGGTAAGTACTAATGGTACCCACAAAATAGGTAAAAAATTACAAATATAACTACATGAAATCACCGTCCATACCCAGTACCTTAGATATCCTTGGGGTATCGGTCCCCTAAATTTTATATGGCGGGGTTTACCTGCCGGACATACATAAGACATACATACACTAGCAGTGTTTTGAGATACCCAATCCGAAAATAGTTTAGCTTTCAAAAGGCTAATGTTGTTTTTAAAAGTTAGGCATTCAAAAGCTGCTGTTATATAATTTTGTAACACATAATACCAACGTTAGTACTTTGAATGCTTAACTACTTAGAAGCAGTACCACAGTATTATAGTTTTGGTGAAGATTGTGGACACTTGTAGACCAATTCCATGGCTAAAATGCAGTAATCATAATGTATTTTGGAGAGGAAAGTAGTTGGAAATGGCCTACAATAAAGAACAAACCTGCAATTCCCTCGAATTTGTAACTAAGATGTCGGCTCTATTCAAAGAAATTTGTGAAGGACGCTATTTAACTGTTTATACAGTTCACAGTACAACTGAATCATTGCTGTATTCATACCGGCAATTGTTATGAGGAAATCGCGCAGGGTTAGGTGAGAGGGATCAGTAGCTTATCCAGCTTGAGCAGCCAGAGGGGTAAACATTACCTAAAAAACAGGTGCAATTATGGCCGGAAATTTGTCACAAATGTGTGTGTGCGTGCGTGTGTGAAACGCAAGGTGGGAAAGGGTGGGGGCACCACATAGAGACATCCCATGAAATACTTTTTTTTTTTTTTCAATACCAACATCTTTTTAGAGTTTTGTCTTAACTTCAGGGTTAGTTTATTCAAGTTATTTGTTTTTCGAATTAGATTTGTTTTGCTGCCAAAAATGTTGTTTGGCTTGAACTGATAATTGGCCTTTTGGGCAGTTGGGGGTTTTAATGAGATTTTTGGTCGCAAGAAACTTATTTGGTCGCAAAAAATATTTTTTGTCTTAAATTAATTTCGGACTTTTCTCTAGTGTTGATGGGGAATCAAAATAAATTAATACGATAATTTTCTGATGACGGTCGGACCACGGGATATTGTACATACGCATGAGTTACGTGAAACTGACAGGAAGGACGTGATATTGTGCAAGTCAGGACACTTGACGCCTCCCGACAGCCCAAGAGCTTCCGCCGGTAGTGGCCGATCCCTTTATTTTATTGATCTAAAGGCCGTGACATACCAAGCGCAATGCGACGCAATTTTTCCAGAGCAACGCGATGCCAAAAACGCGTACATACATTTTCATAAGCCGTAACACACCGAACGCGACGCGGCGAGCAATTTTTTAGATAATCATACAGGAAACAAATTTTATCAGATTCTTTTGACCAGGGAAATGGCACTTCTCTGCTTTGACTTTTTACTTACACACGATGAAGTTTACAATTGAGGCTTTCTGATGATTCTGGAAAATTTGTTAGAAATGCTTTTTTGTTTCAAACTGTGGAGAAATTCGCTTTAGTGGTGTGCGATTATCTGTCGCGACGCGAATTTTGCTTTAATGGGCCCGGCGTAGAAAGGCCCTTTCAATCAATTTTCAGTTATTATCTAAATAGCCATACGATAACGATGCTTCTCTGAAAACAAGAGGTTAAAATGTTTCTTTTCCTTTGTTTTATTCAATTTTGTATAAAAAATCGCTCGCCGCGTCGCGTTCGGTGTGTAACGGCCTATAGTACATACACATCGAACGCGAAAAGAAAAACAAATCGCTGATGAAGCGATTGCATTCGCGACGCGAAAACAATTGCGTTGGACAACCAATCACAGGCCGTGAAAATACTACTGGATTAACAAAGTTTGACAGAAAATAAACAAGAAATAATGGACGAGGAAGACTAAATCTAAATCATCTACTTTCAATCATTCAGAGCTGTTTCATAGAAGATATCAACATTACAAGGATATATGTGACGCAAAGAGTGAACTACTTCCAGAAAGTCACGAGTCATGAGGGTAAGGAAAAGGTTCAATTTTACCTTCTTTGCAAACTAAAAATCAACTAAACTCGAGTGTGATACATTTTGCGTTAACCAGCATTACCAATATGGAGTAAACGAAGGCCTATGTTGGCATCTTGGGCAGTGGCGTAACTAACAGGGGTGCAGGGGGAATTTCCCCCTCCCCCACCAAGCCTCAGTGGGAGTTTTGTCGGAAAATTTTACTCCTTGTCGGAAATTAAGATCCTCGCCCTTCTCCAAACCTTTAGAATCATGGTACTGATTATCATAAGAAAACTACCCATTTTGATGTTTCCAGTCTGTCGGCAAATTGAAGTCTTCGCCCCCACCAAGAATTTCTAGTTAAGCCACTGGTCTTGGGCCCGCTTGAATTATAAAATTTAAAGTTTGAAGAAATGGTTTTTATTAACCTTTTTACGATCGGCTATTAAATCGCTTAAGCATCAAACAATTACAATTTTGCGATCTTACTCACCAGAAAATAAAGGAAAGCTGGGTTAGTAAGAAGCTTACGTTTGCCCTGGGAAAACGATTAGGAGACTATTTATTCTGTTCGTTGTCTGTGCCTTCTGTCGCGTAGGTTAGGCTGCAGCAGAAGTCAATTAGGCTAGCTATGCATGAACTGTGCAAGTTGTAGTAGCGCATGGACTCACCCACTTTAAGTAAGCCTCACATTCAGATTCATATTCGCCTCAGATCATTCGGTCTTCGATTTTTTTTTTTAAGGGGTTGGGGGTGATCATTATAGCTAAGTGCCTGCCCTATTCACATTTAAATGGAGCCAAAATGATAAAAAAATAATGAAGAAAAAACATAAAAGGTATAGGTTATAGGAGTGTATCAAACAAACGCCGCGAAAGGAAAGGGGAGATCTCAACCTCCGAAAGGGGAAAAACTTGCAACAGTTTGCAAATTTGTGTTAGAAAAACATGACAGTTCGACCAAGCCTCTTCAAAAGGAAAATCCGACTGTTTCATCCCCCAAGTTACTGATTCTTTCCATTTTTTCTTAAATTTCCACCTTTTTGTTCCACCCCAATTACCCTTTTCCACTAAATTTTCAGATTTTTTGACTATTTCCACCATCTTCTAGTGGCGTAGCCAGACCTGAAAATTCGGGGGCCTTGGAAATTTTAGGGTCTAAATTTGGCGAATGGCCTTTATGCATCAAATCAGTAAAAATAAGGAGTATAGGTGCAAACAGGTTATACCAGTAGCGTGGTGGGTTATTTTTGATTGGGGCAAGGACTTTTGGCGCCCTCAAAAACAAAACAATTGCTGAATTTTTGTGGGGGCGGTAATTAAGTGGTAAAGGTTACTTGGGCGTGGAGTTCAGGGGCCTGCTTCGGTGCCGCAGTGCATGGGGTCGAAGGGCAAAACCATATGGGCGTCCAGGGAAAAATCCCGGAAGGTCTGCGATTTTAGCGTTTTGGGGGCTAAAAATAATTCAATATAATTTACTGATTGTTACATATTGCGACCGTTACAAATTCAAAGTATTAAGTACATTTTTCAAAAATTCAACGTATTACATTTTTATTTTTTTATTTAGCCGAATTGTCAGAAAAATAAGCAAAAGTTTCAGAAAATTTTCAAATATTATGAAAATTTTGTTGAATTTTCCGAAATATTGACTGATTCATCTAAAACCTAGCCAACTTTTTCGGAAAATTGTGTGTATTGTGAAAATTTTAAAAATGTACTGATTGATGTCTTAACCAGTAAACCAAAGTTCCGATTTCATAAGTAAACTGTCCGTATTTGCAGGAAAAGTCGTAGTTAAGTTTTTTTCCATATCCATTTTCCACTCCTTAATTGAACTGAAATTAACCTTCATTGGGGGCAACTCCCCCATACACCCCGTGCGCTTAACAACGTGAGGTCCGGGCCCGCATGGACTCTGAAGATCCCTTGTTTTGATTGCCCAAAATGGTTTTATTAAGATGAAAAACTTTAAAGTGAAGATAACTTCAAATAGAGTAAAACCGTTCTATTAGATTAAGTGGTGTACAGGGATTAAGTGGCGTAACTACTGTAGGAGAGGACGATTCAAGCTTCGGGGGTTTCACCACTTGACACCCAGGGCTTCACTCCTTTCATGCTTTCAGTTCACTTTGAATGTCTATTTTAATTCAAATCATCTGTATTGCAGAAAATATGAAATTTGGAGTTTTGACAAATTACTGAAGAAAAATTAATAATCAAATATATCAATAAATTTTATAATAAAAAAAAAACAGCAAATTAAAAAAGCATTTCACCGAAAAGTAAGGGTGTATTTCTAGGGGTCCCCAAAAAATCAAATGCATATCTAGCGCGCAACGGAATAACAATTGTCTGGTTAATATGAATATTCAAGAGACCTGTGCCCTAACGTCGTCTGTGGGCTATGGAGGCATAAAGTGTATCGATCTTTTGTGGAATATATGTGAAATTCGCAAAAATGAGTGCCCTCGCTTTTCGGTCTAGTGTTCCTTTAAATATTATTCTGGAGAAGCCTTTTCATTTCAACCAACATAAAGAAATACATAAAATGGTCAAGTTTTACAGGACTAATGACACCTATGCTGGTGGGCAATATTGCTATATGACAATTATGATTTATTCTGATTTTATCAGAAATATCATAACATGAATACCCTGGGA
>JAIGNY010001003.1:0-10000 GCA_020152595.1 Chiridota heheva
AAACATGTGCAAGGCAATATTCCTTGGGGCAGGGGACATGTGCAAGGCAATATTCTTTGGGGCAGGGGACATGTGCAAGGCAATATTCTTTGGGGCAGGGGACATGTGCAAGGCAATATTTCTTTCGTTAGGAACAGTTTTAAAGAAAAAGTCTCGAAATCTTGGTCTCGGTAAATGTGGGTCTCGGTCTAGGACGGTGTGGTCTCGGAGGGCAAAGTCTTTGTCTCGGGAGGTATGGTCTCGGATCTCGGATGCTCAGGTCTCAAGTACCAGTCCGGTAGCATGCCTATTAATGGGAAAATCAATGTTCCTAAAATGGGAACATTTTGCTATTTCAAATCTGAAATACGTCTGGGAAAAAATATCTTTGCCAGGGGAATCTAATTCTCATGAAAATACCTTCATTACTGTCATTGCTACAACTTTTCCACTCCCATTTGATATAATCACCACGCCGTTTTCAAAATATTAGATAAAATAGACAACACAACGATTTTTGATATTACAAGATCATAGATTATAAACTATGACATTTTATTGCAACATCTGAACAATATCGCTGCATGACTGTCATATTCTCGTGTGTTATAAATGTTCCTACGACACTGGTGATAGACAACCTCTTCAAAAGAATTCATTAACATCTAAATTGGAAGAAGTAACTATCAAAGATTTCCACTAATAATTTGTTGACCAATGTCAAATTTGTATAAAGCATTGGTTCCTGAATTACCTTCTGCCACAATGCGACTGCTTTAGATATTTGGAATGTTTGAAGTACTAAATTAATGCGAATTAGTCAATAAAAAATTCAAGCTGCACAATGAAAGATTGTTCACTGTAAACCTTGGTTTCAATTAATTCAATTGCACCTGTTCTTTTCTTTCGTTGATTAAGCGAGCCTTGGTAAATCTAAATCCCATGCGCAAAACAATATGCACATAACGATTATAATTCGCCAACGCTTCTCTAAAGGAGACAGTCTGACATAATTCTTATTTCATATGATAGAATTGAAAATAACAAATTTTCTGACCAAGTTTCATTAATCACGAAGCAATTTAACACATTTGTTGTACTTATTGAAAACTTTAATACTACTACTTAATAATACCATGGGAGCTTCCATTTTGATTTCAAAACATGCAGATTATGATGTGATCAGCCCAGCAGGATGTTGAAATGCTTTATATTTATTTATAATCTACCTCAAGTTTTTTAGCTCATGAAAAATTGTTTAACTTTGTAAGGTTCAAGGAAATTTTGTGCATTGCACCTGTTCTTTTCTTGTAATGATAAAGCGAACTTTGATAAATCTAAATCTCACGCGCGAAACATTACAATTTACATTCCATACGTACCGCACACAGTAAACATACACGGACTTGCCCACGTGTATCGCGCAAAGGTTAGGTTTTCACTCGAGCAAATGACGTCTTCTCCAGATGTGACGTGCACCAACCAAGTGAATATCAAGATTTCATAAAGTAGTTTCATGCATTACCAACTTAATGCGTATTAGTCAACTTGACAGATAATCAATTCTTGAAATTTGGACTCTATACTCGTTCTTTTGATATAAGTATGACCTTATGACCAAGTAAAACATTACGTAAAACGGCCAGTTTTACTAGTTTACTTGATATTTCGTGGCAACAGGCTTGCAAATTTTTTCTTACGGTTGTACGGTGATCTCTTTCTCAATACCTGAACCTGCACATTTGTGGTAATTTGGATAGCAATTTGAATTTCAAATTCGAAAATACTTTTGTACTTTATTTGATAATTGGCATATGTAAATTTTAACGTTTGAAAATTCCTTTGGTGAATGTAAAATGAATTCCCTCGAATCACTTTGAATTTTTAAGGGGATCCCATTTAAGTACCGTTGACCAGTATGCCTTGCCTTAAAGTTCTCTTCCACTATCTTTCTTAATGGGTCTCTTTCAAGGCCGTAGCACCGGAGTTGTAAGTGGTAGGGCGATGGTCTTGAATAGTGGTGCGGCGGGATTTGAACTTCGAAGAGAAGAGGGTGAAGCCCCCTGAAGTTCGTGCATAATCCAGGCGCAAAAGTGCTGCGGCAAGAGCTGCACCGGCTCCGACGGGCCTGGTCTCTTTGACCAGTTGACCACCACAAAGAAATTCCTCTCGGTTTCTTTACCATCATTTGGTAGATCTTTAAAAGCCCTTTGAATTCCATTTTGTAAAGAAACATTTCGATATGGTCCTTTGGTCTCTTTGAAATTCTTGCTCTACTTGACCCATTGAAACCCTTTGACCTGCTGGTCCATTTGAGTCCCTTTACCAAAAATTCAGCAAAAAAAAATCCCAAAAATGAATAAAATGTTAAAAAAATGAGCAAAATGTTCCAAAACTGAGCAAAATATCCCGGAAATTAGCAAAAAATTCCAATTATTAAAAAAATTTATAATGAAAATTGAAAAAAGTCCCCCAAAATGAAGGAAAATTACATATTAATAGAGGAAAAATGTTTTGAAAAATGAAAAATTGTCCAGAAATTACCAAACATTCAGTCAAAAGCTTCTCGAAAATGAGCAGACTGTTCCAAAAATGAGCAAAATGTTCCAAAAATGAGCAAAATTTCCTAAAAATGAGCACTATTTTCCAATAATTAAAACAGATTATCCTGAAAATTGAAAAACCTATCTGAAAATGAAAGAAAATTTCATAAAAATGGAAGAAAATGTTCTAAAAATGAATATAAATTGGGCGTTTTGGCTATTACATTTAAATAGGCCTATTATCAACTGGTATTGGTTTTGTGCACGGTGAATTTGAAATATATGGGGCTATTTTGTTTTTGGAAAAGGTAATGCAGTGAATTGATATTTTACATGAAAATTGTGGGGCATGGGGCAAGTTGGATTGGAAGGGATGAGCAATTTGGAAATGGGTGAGGCAAGTTGACAATGGGGTAAGCTGGTTTTGTGCATGGTTAAATACTTGGGAGACAAATTGGTAATGGAGCATATTGGTTTGGTGGGCAGGCGAACATGGAGTTTGTTTTGTGCGTGGCGAGTTTGAAATTGGAAAGATTTGTTTTGGGAATGGCGAGTTAATAGGACGAGTTGAATATGGGACGAGTCGAATATGGGATGAGTTGAAAATGGGACGATTTGAAAATAGGATGAGTCGACAATGGACGAGTCGAATATGGGACGAGTCGAAATGGTGCGAGTTGAATTTGGGACGAGTCGAATATGGGACGAGTCGAATATTGGACGAGTCGAAAATGGGACAAGTCGAATATGGGACGAGTTGAAAATAGGACGAGTCGAATATGGGATGAGTCGAGAATGGGATGAGTCGAAAATGGGACGAGTCGAAAATGGGATGAGTCGAATATGGGACGAGTCGAATATTGAACAAGTCGAAAATGGGACGAGTCGAATATGGGACGAGTCGAAAATGAGACGAGTCGAAAATGGGACGAGTCGAAAATTAAATGGCCACTGAAAGTCACCAATGAAGAACTATATGAAAGAACAAACACAGTCGAGATAAGCAAAGAGATATTTAACAGAAAAAAGAGATGGTTGGGTAGAAAGGACGAAGAAAACTAGGCCAAAATATCTATCACCTGGACACCAGAAGGTAGAAGTAAACCTAAGACTACATGGAGAAGAGTGACAGAAAATGAGATAAACAGTTGTGGATGGAACAGCTGGGGAGAAACTGCAGCAGTAACAAGAGACAGAAAGTGATGGAAGAATTTGCTTAAAGAAGCCTCAATCTCCATACCCACGAGAAAGGAGTTGTAAGGTAAGGTAAGATCAAACATAGCAGTGGATCTGAGAATCTAGCAATCGCTCAACCTATGCATATAAATCTTAAAAGTACTAATACTTTTCACTTACTCACTTCAATATTCTTTAGATAATTCATTACAATGAACAAAGATGGAAAAAATTGGTATAAATTTGGGTAAAAAGGAAGAAAAAGAGACATACACCAATTGCATTAGCGGCAATCCAGAGGAATGGGCGGGAAGAGGTGGGGGAATATCACTTCAATAATTTTGTTGGGGGACGAAAACCATTCCCTCCCTAAGATATAAAACCTTATATAAAGCCTATATGGCTGGCTACACCACCGTCTGGGTTTGTCCCCCAATCTTGAAAAGAAATCTCAGCCACTGACCAGTTGCATCCAAGTGATTCATTATAAATAAAGGTACAGTATACAATTGGTGGAGCAATATGGCTCAGTTGTATACTATGATATGCAGCTTCCCAACCAAGAGGTCATATATTCGAGTTCAGCTCTGACATCAAAATTGTGGTCTAAGTTTTCTGGGTTGTGGTTTCCCATAAACCCTAAATCATAGATTTAAAGCTTTGTGCGTTACACACGAGACTGGCAGTTTCTGTAGCCAGCATCAGCTATAGCTTGGCATCAATGCTTTGTAAAAGAGTCTTGCCGAGTTCCAATAAGGAAGGATCATGTACAAACAAACAAAAAGTATACCATGCAGATCGAAGGATTAGTTCAAGGGTCAAGAATGTCTATCTTATTTAAAAGAGGACTTCAAAATAATCAAAATAAAAAAAGAAGTATTCAAAAATCTTACTCCATTTTGGAGATTTAAAGTTCGGAATCATTTGTGTAGAAACGACTGAAATCGGAATAATTGTGATGTATTAGCCTCAAATTCATGGCTTAAAAACCATGGTATATGTCAAAAAAGTAGTAAAACTGAATCTAGGAAGGGTATTTATAATATACCACCAGAAGAAAGTTCAAGGAAAAACAATTTAGATAGTGACAAAATTATATCAACTTTCTTTAACATATATTACCAATTATTAACTTTCTACAATAGACTTACTACTCCAGTCATTTCTACAGAGATAAGACAGAGGTTTAAACTTGAATACCTTCTCAACGGAACAAGAGAGTTGAACGCTTTCTTCACAGTTTTGTGTTTTTTTAAATTCTCTTTGAAAATGGACATGTTTGACCCCTGAACTAATCCTTTAACTGTCAGATCATAATTGCAAAATGGATTTTTATACATGTGCGACAAAATCAGTCATAATTCATAAAAATAACAAGTATTTGTACAGTATAACTATTGTCAAATAAAGCAGTCGAAGAGAAATGTTTTGCCCAATGAATTAAGGACACCCTCTTAAGGGCAGGGGACAACCACCCCTGTTGTGTACAGGCATCCTTGAGTTATACTGCCTCAGTGAAAAACCACCTGTATTTTTGAACTTCTAAATAATGGTAATGAAACATTACTTTATAGCTGCTTATTTTAAGTTATGCATCCTTTACCATTTCTTCACTATCATTGTTTAAAATTAAAGAAATAATAATAATAATCGTAGCAAGATGAACAAATATTTCTGTCATAATAATGATATTCATTCTCATTATAAAACTTTACTCATTATATAAAACTCAGTGGATTTATCATTTCATTGATCTAGTATTAACATAGCTACTGTATCCAGTGCTGGTGATAAGGGCTTGACATACAGTAAAAGCCATTGCACACCAAATGCAGCATGGCGAACAATATTGACGATTGTTTATATATAATATAGGATATATATATATATATATATATATATATATATATATATATATATATATATATATATATATATATATATATATATATATATATATATATATATATATATATATATATATATATATATATATATATATATATATATATATATATATATATATATATATATATATATATATATATATATATATATATGTATATATGTATATATTATATATATATATATATATATATATATATATATATATATATATATATATATATATATATATATAATATATATATATATATATATATATATATATATATATATATATATATATATATATATATATATATATATATATATATATATATATATATATGTATATATATATATATATATATATATATATATATACATATGTATATATATATGAATATATATATATATATATATATATATATGAATATATATATATATATAATATAATAAATATATATATATATATATATATATATATATATATATATATATATATATATATATATATATATATATATATATATATATATATATATATATATATATATATATATATATATATATATATATATATATATATATATATATATATATATATATATATATATATATATTATATATTATTTAAAAGACCATACTGTTAGAGCTAATTTGGTACAAAAATCAGGTTGATATCATATTCCGTTCAGGAGATATGGATTTTTAAAGATTTCCTAATGGCATTTTAAAGTTTTGTACAGTATGATGAATTCGTATTTGATGAATTCATAGAGACAAGTTCATTGCAAATTTGCAAATGTTTATATATTTCTTTGAACGTTAATTGGTTGATTCTGTATGATTAGAAACAATCTCCCAAAGTTATTGAAGTAGGGTATATTTGACAATGTATATAAATTTTAATGAAATACATCAACTTTGTGGGAGAATGTGTTACTGTGAAATCATACTGAGCCTTTTCTTATTCGTTTTTTGATATTTTTTTGTAAACCGTAACTTTACTCTACCACGCGGCGATATTATCGCCGTAATCAACACAGGCACACCCATATCAATAAAGGCTACTCGAGGGTATACGATGAACTTACATACACTCGCCACAGACATGCCCATGCCAACTGGTTTAGAAATAAAAAAAATGTGATTTACAAGTATTCAATTTCAGCTAATTAGTTATGACTGAATCTTACTATGACATCTCTCAGAAAAAGGAAATTTCTAATTGTTTCTAACAGATAATTACTGGTTTTAACAGCAAAACTTGAGAGATAATGGTTTATAACAGGAAAAATATCAATTATTTTAAGAAGTAAAGTTACTGTCATTCACTGTCTGTAATTAATTTTCATTCGGTTCTAACTGGTTTCTATGGATTTGAATTGTTTTAATCCTTGTTCGACTGAAATTGACTAAAACATGGGCCCCTTTCTGTTTCAGGGTGTAGTCCGACAAGGATTACTATATTAACCCTTGTTGGACTGAATGTGAGTGAAGCGTAGGTCTCCTCTCCGGGCATGGTGCAACAAGGGTTAACAGGTAACCAGACACATCCACTATTAAAACAAAGTGGAATTCCTACAAGGTCGTCCATACATGTAGGTATGACTTGACTTCATGAAGTGATATTTTGGTATTTGTGATACTATTATTGCTCCGAGAAATTTGAAATTCACCCTTTTAGAAGGAGGTTGCAAATATAATGCAAGTGGCGAATGTCACATTCCTCTACATCAAACAAATAAGACCTTGCTTTTGCTTTTAGCTTGAGCAAAAACAGACAAAATGTTGCTATACACTGTGGCTGGTTTGTCAGCTGCCTCAATTTTGGCATGAAGTCCCCGTTTGGTGTAGTAATCTACCAGAGGTACGGTGTGGGTGTAGTAGGTTTCCAGTCGCTTCTTAAGAGTGGCTTCATTGTCGTCCGACCTTCTGATTAATGATTCACCTGTCACCTGGAAAAATAAAACATAAACAACCATTAAACAGAAAGAACTGACACCTTTGACTGTTAAATGATTAATTCGGAGGTCAAGGTCAAGCAAGTTCCTTGTATATGAAAGAGGACTTTAAAAGAAACAAAATAGTGCAGAGAACATTCAAAAATCATATTCCGTTCAGAAGATATTGAAGTTTAAAAGTTATGTTTTGTCTGTGTAGGAATAACTGTTATAGTGAGTCTACTATGAAAGTCTGGTGCATGGGTCATTCTCACATTCTTAATAATTGTTAATGTCTTTTGAAGGAAATGTATTTACATTTTTTACTATTTGAATCATTTTTCCTCAAACATTCTTTAAGTGGTAAAGTATGAGTATCTTTACTATATTCTGTTTTACTACTTTCCTAACAAATCCAATGATTATTTTTTTATACAATCCAAATCCAATGACTATTTTTTTATACTATTTTAAGTATTTTCTCTTAAGCGTTCTTCAGGAGGTATATTATAAATCCCTCTTTCTAGGTGCCGAGTATGGAATAAACATTGGCGATTATGACCCTCCAATTACTTTTGTTTAGAGCTAAATGCAATTACTGTTACTTAGGCTGTTGTTAGTTGCCCAGTTATTTAATCTTTGGACATATTCAACTCGCTGCCTTCCTCTGCTCATTTTTTTCTCAATTTTCCCACATACTGCAAGCTGTTCTAACCCAACCTCCCGATAAGCGTGCCCGAAACATTCCATCTGTCTCCTTCTACTGGAATTGAGTAGGGACCTATAAATACACTTCCTGAATTAAGTTGTCTTACTTTTTTAACATATATGGTTTTAAGCCACAAAATTGCAGGACAAAATAGAATACATAAAGACTTTGAGGAATCTGAGGCTATGACATCACAACAAGTCTGATTTCAGTCGTTTCTACACAAAAGATACCTAACTTTAAACTTAGATATCTCCTTAACGAATATGGTTTTTTACTATTTTGTTTCTTTTGGAGTCCTCTTTTATATGAGATAGACTTGCTTGACCCCTTAACTAATTCTTTAGACATTCTTGCAACTGCAACACTATCATGCAAATTGTGTACATTTTGCAGGGCCACAGCCACTGTATCTATAACTTTTTAGCACTGGAAAATACAATAACTTAATTCCATGACTTTGTAGGAATTCAAAAATCTTTGGGAACTCTGATCTGACAGAGCTTTAAACTTGAATATCTCATTACTTCTAAAGCAAGGGACAACATTTCAGTCTTCTCCAGCTTCAAGAACCTGACACTTTCTGCAGTTTGACTTAGATTTTGCTGCATGGAAGCAATTATAAAACCCATTACAGAGAACTCATTGATTTTAAGTGCACTAGTTACACTCCTTATCATCTGTAAAGAAACAATGATGTTTCTGTGAAGAGACAGGTCTTGTATGATATTACATGGCTAGCTCATATGTATATTTTCAGGGCAGAGGGTTTATGTGGAATTTGAAAGGGTATTGTTATCAGTAAGTTATCAACACTCTGGTGTACTTGAGAGCAATATAGAAATGAAAATGAAAAAATGAAAATTTAAAGCCTGACTTATTCCTCATATCCCAAACATAGTAAGATTTTTTGGAATATTTGTTTCAAAAGTTATTTCATTTCATGGATGTATTCCATATAAGATAGACATGCATGGCTACTAAGCTTATCCCTCAATTGAAAGAAAATGCAGATACTTACATCATCTTTCATCTCAACCATAGGTGGGATGAACTTTTCATGGTACGTCCGTTCACTTGCTCTGTGGGTCAAGCGTCCAGTGATTCTCCTGATTAACAGCGAGTCCTTAATCGAAAACTCAACCACTGCATCCAGCTTGGTGTTCCTCTTTTCCAGCAGTGCATCCAGCTGAGAAGGATTCAAAAGGTCATAGGTCAATCATCCTGTACTTAAAAGTCCATGAGCTGCTTTAAAAGTTTTCAACTTTAATATCTATGGAAATTATTAGCCTCTATTAAAAAGATCTATAGGTTCCGAGCAGAATAGTACTTATATCTTTGGAATTATGGTTGAGTTTTTGTTGTTGTTGAATTTTTCAATGGGTACAATTTGTAGTATTAATGATTTATGGAAACATCTCAAAATCCTTATATTCTTGAAAATGATCTGTATGTGTCTAATCCAGACATGGCAAAGAATGTCAAATTCAATCAGAAATTGTTGTTCTATTCACAGAATTGTCAGACAAAGGATTTAATGTATGTAAACAAAACAGCTAAGCAATGCAGTCTGCGTGGTCAAATGGTATCTCACAAATTTGCCTAAAAGTGTTATGTGTAAGTCTGAAATTTCCAATTTTTTTTTGAAGTGACCAAATTTTCCCCACTTGTGTAATTTGGGGGGGATTTAAAAAAGGGGCAATTTCTGTTTGGATATATACCAAAAAATGCCAAAATACCAAACAAAAGCCAAAAATACCAAACAG
>JAIGNY010001003.1:17500-36514 GCA_020152595.1 Chiridota heheva
TTATTTCTTAGTTGTGTCTTACCTTTGTATACACTAGGTTTGCACACTGCTGTTCTACAGCCGGAGATTTCTTGGCCAATTCGAGCTTAGTTAGATTACATAAATTATCAAAAGAAATGGGAATTATGGAGGAAAGGGCGTATTTAGGGGTAAAAGCCTGGGAGCATAGCAGTTCAACAAGTAAGTAAATCGATGCCAGAAATTTTGGTATGAAATTACTAGATAGGCGTAGGGGCCTACCAATTTTTTTAGCCTGAACTTTACGCCTTACATTACAATAGGTGTACCAACTGAGTGTATAAAAATGGTTAATTTCTGTCTTTGTGTTTCTATTCGCCAATCACCTTAAATTCTAATTGATTTTAGAGTTTATTTGGTAGATAATCTTTTGAGATGATACATAAATTCTGAAAAGGTATATTTGATTTTAAATAGTAAATTAAAAAAAGCAAAGCAGGTGTACATTTACCAAAAACATTTGGTAAATGAGGTACCAGTTCCAGTCTAGAAAACATGTAGGTTTCGCCGAAGATCTTCAGCGTAGGAGCATTGAACAGTTTTGAATAAATTTAGTGTATTTTTGTCTTCACTTTTGCATGCTGTTAAGCTTAATTATTTTGGTTTATCAGTAACAGTAGGAAGACCTATGGATTAACAGTATTTAACACTATATAGACATTACGTATAATTTTCAGTCGGATGCTGAAGAACATCATAATCAATTCTGAAAAAATTGTGCCCAAATTGTTGATACTTTTTATTTCATGTTGAAAGTTCAAAAAAGGAACAAAAAAACAATGAAAATAAATTAGACTCATTTTGTTGGTTGAAGTAAAATAATTTAAAACTGGGAAAATAGCGGAGGGTAGACACGTTATGAAGGAAGTACATGAATGCACTCCTGGATCCAAGCTTAAGTTAAGTATTTTGAAGTTATTGGATTGTTTTTGTAAAATCTTGTATCGAATAATCAAATCTTTGTCGTATATGGTATAGAGATTGAGAGACATTGATATTACGGTCCATGAAAAGCGATAAACACAATTAGAATTACTTGTGTAACAAACGAAATGCAAACTCAATTTTTTCCATCAAAGCCATTGATACATCTTTGATTGATGGAATTTACAAATGGTTTTATCTTAATGATATTTTAATGAAATTACAGTAATTAAGTGTGGATGCCCATGTAAGCATGTGTGTCTACTGATCATATGATTGGGTTAGGCATTGTAGCCTGTTGTCAAAATCAGCAAAATCCATGTCTGGAATATTCTGTATTTATGGGTCCACTATTTCCTTGATTCAGAACCAAGTACATGTAGTGTCCTTGGTCAGAAGGTGTGTAAATAGGTCCTTGTTCTCCATCAAATACAAACAAATGTACTCTTTGTCTAACCTTATTAAATTATTAAAGTGACTTAAACAATTTAGAGTGACCACTAGCAGCAAATCTTTTACTTGTCATTGACTGCGTTTAGAATACGAATTGTAAATAAAAAGGTATTTTCTCCAAATCTGTTAATTGAAAACAACCACTAACAACACGTCTTATATTTTCCAGGGCGAGGTGTTCTTACTACTAAAGCTTTCAGCCAGGGAAATTTTTTGATGACTTACAATGGAAAACTCATATCAGCAGATGAATAAATAACAAGAGAGGAAACTGCTGAATCATGGTTCAGATATTTCTTTACTTACAGAGGAAAGAATTGGTGGTAAGTAACATAACATAACCTAAGCTAAGTCTGATAATTTAGCACATGTTACAGTATATGGAAACTTTAGTGCAGAGTATACAATGAGGTCTGATGACACATGGTTATTATTTTGTTTCTCATGGAAGCACAACGAGCCCCTTTATTTCACCCCGCGTGCCCTACAATATTTTATGGGAAGCTGCCACTACCCCTTTCTGCTGCCGCCACTTGTTTGTTAAGCATTGGTTTGTTGTACAATGAAATACAATAGCCATGTTTTGTGCAGCTTGTGTAAATAACAGTATTTATGTAACCTTAAAATTAACAGAAATTGCAGCTAATTTAAATAATAGTTGAGTATAGATTTGTGGGCTTTAGTAATCTTATAAAGGCTATTATGTTTGTTTTGGACACTATTTGTTTTTCGCTACTTGTGCAGTTCTGTTATTTTTCTTGTAGTTGTTTCTCCTGCTCGATCTTGCTTGCGATTTCATACAAACAAAATTCCTTCGTCGGGTTGATTTAATTGCTTGAGTTGTGTGTGAATAAGATCTCTCATATTAAATTGGCGAATGCATACTTTTATCAACTTATCCACCTACTTTAACTTTGAGCATTGATGCTACATCTGAACCGGTGAAAGGCGTGGTGCTTGGAGGACTTGTAAACCAGGAAAACAGAAAAGAGAGAATTTTTTAATATTGGCATTGGATTATGATGGTTATCTTATCCTTTGCCTATTTGCTTTACGGGATCTACAAGCAAACGAAGAAGTCCTGAACGACTACGGTCTTAAAGAGAGTGAATTGCCATAGAATAGAAATGTATGTCAGGTAATAATAGAAGACCATAACAGTTATCAGTATATTTTTTATCATGGACACAATAGAAATTCTAAATAAATTTTCTTTTAATCTGTACTGATATTGTTAATGTTCTCTAACCATTGGAACATTTCAAACAATTTGTGTGTCATGAATATAGTACTTTTTTCCCAAAAAGAACAATCAGTCTATTGCACGTTTAATGCTCATCCAATCCACTATTAAAATCCTTAAATATTATCTAAGCAAGTGGGCCTCTTAAGTGAGGGTTTTCAAGGCCTTCAACGTAACTGTGGCTTTTGGCTTGTTGGTAAATTAACTTGACTTGTTTAAATTCTTGAATGAGTTGTACAAAGACGTGTAAAATGTAAAAACATTTTTGAATACTACATGATTCAATATTGTTTCATACAATAGGGTGCCAAAATATTTGTCTGTTAGCTATATATTAGCGATTATGGCTTTGAGACTGATGCCATGTGGTTGCACTTTGGCACGTGTACTTGTTTACATAATAATTGATAAATCTAAATATGCTTTCATAATCAAAGCCAAATTCCTAGGACAATTTCTCTTTACCTGAATGGATACAAATGGGTTAAAGGTTTTACTCTAATTTTATTTATTTGTATACAAAAAGGGAAAATACAAGGGACTTCAATGATGCTTGACCAAGATTCAAGGGAATCTCAGCAATCTGATAAACAGGAGCAAACCCAAGGAACTAATACCCAGGTGGAAGCTGATAAATCTGATCATCAGCAGCAATCTGATGAATCTGACCATCAGCAGCAAGCTGATGGATCTGATAACCAGGAGCAAACTGATGGATACTATAACCAGGGAACAAGATGATAGATCTGATAACCAGGGGCAAGCTGATGGATCTGATGACCAGGAGCAAGTTGATGGTTCTTATAATAATCAGAAGCACGCTGAGGCTTTTTTTAGCCAGAAGCAAGCTGGCGGCTTTCGTAACCAGGAGCAAATTAATGGATCTGATAACCAGGAGCAAGCTGATGGATACCATAACCAGAAGCAAGTTGATAGATTTGATAACCAGGAGCAAGCAGGTAGTACTAATAACTAAGAGCATGCAGATGGATTTGATAACAAGAAGCAATCTGTTGGATTCCATAAACATGAGAAAATGGTTGCTTTACCCAAATTAAGGTTCTCATGCTTGTTATTCTACAAATGATAAGAGTACACACTATTTGAAATAACAAAGAATGAGCAATAAAGGTGTGTAACAATTCATGTCCCTCCTAATATATATCTTCCCATGTCTCTCATGGTATGTCCTTACCCATGTCCCTTCCTGTATTTCCCTATCCATGTCTCTCCATGTATGTCCTTATCCATGTCCTTCCCTGTAAGCCCCTCCCTGTATGTCCCTCTTTGTACATCGCTACCCATGTCCCTGCCTGTATATCCTGGTGTGTCCCTATTCATGTACATGTATTATGTAGATATCGAATATTCAATATAATTGGAGGCCTATCATATTGAAAATTAAATACCCCCTTTAAGTTTAACGACTTGTCCTCATTTAGATGGTAGAAAACCAATGTATACTTTACACAGATTTGTCAGAAGTGCTATGTATTAAGTAATTATGCTAAGAAAATATTAAAAATGTGATATAAATTTCGATTATCATAATAACCAGTAATTAACTGCTACAATTGAAAGGAAACGTTTTGCGACACATACTTCTGGAATTCAATGATGTCTGTTACATAAAGAAAACATACAATGGCATGTATTATATCCATGTACCTGTCCTCGATTGAGTAGCACAAAAAAGATTGAAAATCAATACACCGCAGGTGTCCTCTATTAAATAGTGAAAATGTAAACATCAATGTACAGTACACAAAAGTTTGAGATTATCATAATCGGTGAGTCAAACTTTTCTCCACATTTGAGTAATCTTACTGCAGTTTTAGTTTTATCAACTTATTGTCACATTGTCATAGTTTCACTTTTTATTCAAGGTATCTAAAATCTTAATTGTAAAGTTGTTAGATTTAGAACTGTTTTCTGCAGATTTATAATTAATACCGGTATTTTGTCATAGCAACTTTCAGTACAGATTTTCAATATTTATTCAGTTCTCCCAGAAGTCTGTTTGGAAAGATGCTTGTATAATACAGTAAGTCCCACATTGCCTTCCATGCAGCGAAAACATGGACACCAATACACAGTGTCCTTTATTGTATTGTTGTTCATTGACTAGTTGAAGAATCAAAACTCTAATATATCAATGTTTCTGTCCTCAGTTGAGTAACAAAAAAAGAAATGAGAATCCATACTAACTAGAGGTGTCCTTCAATGAATAGTGAAGAACGTGAACATCCATACCCATATCCTTCCATACATATCCTTATCCATATCCCTCGCTGTAAGCCCCTACATGTAAACCACTCCTTGTATGTCCCTCACTATACATCGCTACCCATGTCCTCCCTGCTTATCCCGGTGTGTCCATATTCATGTAGGAGGTATACATCCAATATGGTAGGAAGCTTTTAGCAGAAAATGTGGAAAAATATGACAGAAAAGAGCTCTTGATATGTTTAATTTTACATAGTTATAACAAGTTTATAACCGTTTCAAGTTTATTGACCTGTCCTCATTTGGATGGTAGAAAATCATTGTATACCTTAAAAAGATTAATCAAAACCGCTTTGAAGTAAGTAACAATGTCAATGTGGCAAATAGTAAAATGTGATATATACTGTAAACTGTCGATTATTATTACAACCAGTAATTAACTGATAAAGTTTGGAAGGAAAACGTGTTGTGATGCCCACTTATGGACTATAATTACGTCTCTTATCTAAAGAAAACATGCAATGGCATGTATTATATCCATGTACCTGTCCTCGGTTGAGTAACACAAAAAAATGAAAGTTAGTACACTACAGGTGTCCTCAATTGAATAGTGAAAAACTCTAACATTAATTTACACACAATTTTGAGATTAACATAATTGGGGAATCAAACATTTCTCTACATTTGAACAATCTTAACTGTCGTCTTAGTTTTATCATTGTCATATTAGCATAGTTTCACATAAGTCACTTGTGGCGAATCTGCATGAATTCTACATCCATTTTACACCATAAAAATTAGGACAGTTTATTTTCCTACTGATTTTATTATTGAAATCATTTTGAAGTTCAATTGGTTATCCACAGGTAATAGATACGTACAATGATAACTTACAATAATTAACTACCTGTACAATACTAAACATAACTCGGGATAGGTCTAATATGAATTGTAAACGTTGTATTCAAGGTATCTTAAACCTAATTTGTAAAGTTCTTATCTTGAAAACTGTTTTCTGTGAAATTAATGCCGGTATTTTGTCATAGCAGCCGTCAATCATATACAGATAACATTGCCTTCCATACAGTGAAAACATGGACACCAATACACAGTGTCCTTTATTGTATTGTTTTTCATTGACCATTTGAAGGATCAACAACCCTAATATATCAATGTTTCTGTCCTCAGTTGAGTAAAAAACAAAGAAATGAGAATCCATACTAACTAGAGGTGTCCTTCAATGAATAGTGAAGAACGTGAATATCTATACCCATATCCTTCCATGTAGGTCTTTCTTCATGCCCCTCCATGTAAGCCCTTTCCTGTATGTCCCTTCCGGTATGTCCCTCCTGTACATCGCTACCCATGTCCTCCCTGCTTATCCCGGTGTGTTAATATTCATGTAGGAGGTATACATCCAATATGGTAGGAAGCTTTTAGCAGACAATGTGGACAAATTTGACAGAAAAGAGCTCTTAATATGTTTAATTTTACATAGTTATAAAAGTTTATAACCGTTTCAAGTTGAAAGAATTGTCCTTATTTGGATGGTAGAAAATTAATGTATACCTTACACAGATTAATCAAAACTGCTTTGAAGTAAGTAACAATGCCAATGTGGCAAATAGTAAAATGTGATATATACTGTAAACTGTCAATTATTATTACAACCAGTAATTAACTGCTAAAGTGTGAAGGAAAAAGATATGTGATGCTCACTTATGGACTCTAATGGCGTCTATTATCTAAAGAAAACATACAATGGCATGTATTATATCCACGTGCCTGTCCTCGGTTGAGTAGCACAAAAAACTTGAGAATTAGTACACTACAAGTGTCCTCAATTGAATAGTGAAAACTGTAGACATCAATCTACACACAATTTTTAGATTAAGATAACTGGTGAATGAAACATTTCTCTACATTTAAAAAATCTTACTGTAGTTTTAGTTGTATTATTGACATCTTGGCATAGTTTCACATAAGTCAGTTGTGGCAAATCTGCGTAAAGTTCACATCCATTTTTAACCATCAAAATCAGGACAGTTCATTTTTACCACTTAATTCATTATTGAAACCATTTTGAAATTCAATTGTTTATCTAAACTTAATAGATACGTTCAATGATAACTTACAATACCCAAATACCTGTACAATACTAATCATAACTCGAGGTAGGTCTAATATGAATTGTAAACGTTGTATTTAAGGTATGCTAAATCTAATTTGTAAAGTTCTTATCTTTAGAACTGTTTTCTGTAAAATTAATGCCGGTATTTTGTCGTAGCAGCCGTCAATCATATACAGATAATCAAAATGTATCTAGTAATCCCAGAAGTCTGTTTGAAAGATGATTGTATAATACAGTAAGTTCCACATTGCCTTCCATGCAGCGGAAACATGGGAACCAATACACAGTGTCCCTTATTATATTGTTTTTTTATTGACCATTTAAAGAATCAACAACTCTAATGTATCTATGTTTCTGTCCTCAGTTGAGTAATACAAAAAAAATAAGAATCCATACTAACTAGAGGTGTCCTTCAATGAATAGTGAAGAACGTGAATATCTATACCCATATCCTTCCATGTAGGTCTTTATTCATGCCCCTCCCTGTAAGCCCCTTTCCTGTATGTCCCTTTCGGTATGTCCCTCCCTGTACATTGCTACCCATGTCCTCTCTTGTTAATAACTACGGCAATGTGGCAAATAGTAAAATCTGATAGAAACTTTCTTTATCATTATAACCAGTAATTAATTGCTAAAGTTTGAAAGAAAAAATGTTTTGCAATACATACTAATGGACTTAATAACGTCTGTTATCTAAAAAAAAACATGCAATGGCAGTGCCTGTCCTCGATTGCGTAGCCCCAAAATAAACATTCATCTGCATACAATTTTGGGATTAACATAATCAGTATATCAAACATTTCTCCACATTTAAACAATCCCAACGTAGTCTTAGTTTTATCATTGCCATATTGGCATAGTTTCACATATGTCAATTGTGGCAAATTTGCATGAAGTATACATCCAGTTTTACCCATTTAAATCAGGACAGTTAATTTGTCCACTGAATTCATTATTGAAACCATTTTGAAATTCAATTAGTTATCTACAGTTAATAGATAGATACAAAGATAACTTACTTAACTACCTGTACAGTACTTGTCATGACTCGGGCAGGTCTAATTTAAGCTTTTTATTCAAGGTATCAAAAATCTTAATTGTAAAGTTCTTATCTTCAAAACTGTTTTCTGTGTTTTAAATACACCAGAGGTGTCCTCAATTGAATAGTGAAAAATGTAAACATCAATGTTCACAACATTTTCAGATTAACATAATCGGTAAATCAAACTTGTCTCCATATTTTAGAAATCTTACTGTAGTTCTAGTTTTTAATTTGCATGCGAAGTATAATGCGAATCTATGTTATTGCGATTTCGTCCGTCCGGCCGTCCGCAAGTTTACCTGAGATTTCTTCAAAATTCTTAAAGTTTTTTTTTTATAGTTCGTCAGAAAATGTTAAAATTTCCTCAGAGTTCCTCAGAAAAAGTGAAAGTTTTTGTAGATATCCTTATGGAAGGTTATAATTTCCTTACAGAGTTTTTCAGAGACACTTAAGACAAGGTTGAAGACTAGTTTCCTTAAAAAGTCTACAAAACATTTGATATTTCCTTAGAAGATAACTGTAAAATGATATAAGTTTCCAATATTCTTTAGAGATTCTCAAGCGTCTCTCTCGTAGCACTGGAGATTTAAAATCCTTAAAATTCTTCAAAATATTTGGGCTAACAGTTTTGTGAGGCATGATTATTAAACCCCACATTTATTATTGTGGTCATTTACATAAAGTTGCTACAGTATATGAACTGACTAGACTGTTATTTTTAGTATGCTCAGTCAGGCAGTGTGACAGGATGTGACTGCATATTGACATAGGGAGGGATGTCATGTGTTACATGGATGGGGGTCATGCGGGACATATGATATAATATATACCATGTGGTATACACCAAGGGCTATATCAGGCATACATATTTGACTCCCGCTCTATTTTCTTATTCAACAGGTCATTTGCATATAAGTTGTTATATGAAGTGACACTTTCCTACATAGTATGCTCAATCAGTGACTGTGATAGCTAGGATGAGACTTCTTATGGAGCCTATGGGATGTTATGTGGAATATGGGGTGGGATACCATGTGGGACATGGGGTGGGATGCCATGTGGAACAGGGTGGAATGCCATGTAGGATATATGATGGAATGCCATGCGAGACATAGTGTGGAATGCCATGGGATGTCATGTGGGACATAAGATGTCATTAGGGACATGGGGTTGGATGCCATGAAGAACATGGGGTGAAATGCCACGTGGAACATTTGGTGGGATTCCACGAGTAACACAGAGGGTCACATAGGTTGGGATGCCATATGTGACATAAGGTAAGAGGCTGTGGGACATAGGGTAGGAGGCCATAAGGACATGGGATGTGATGCCATGTGGGACATAAATTAGAATATCATTGGGAGGGATACCATGTGGAACATATGGTGGGATCCAACGTGGGACATCAGGTGGGAAGCCACTGACGCTGGATATACGGTGGGATGCCATGGGGGACATAGGGAGAGATGCCATGTGGGGCACAGGGAGGGATGCCAGGTGGGACATAGGGAGGGATGTCATGTGGTACATATGGTTGGATTATTGTGGGACATACATATAGGATGGGATCCATGTGGGACATAGGATGTGATGTCATGTGCTTCATAGGATGGGATGCCATATGAGACATATGGTGGAATTCAATGCGGGACATATGGTGGAATGCCATATGAGACATACTGTATAGTGGAATGAAATGTGGAAGATATGGTAGAATGCCTTATGGGATAAGGCATGGGATTGGATGTCATGTGGGGCATGGGGTGGGATGACATTTGGTACATGGAATGGGATCCATGTGTGACATAGGGTGGGATGCCATGTGGGTCATAAGATGGGATGCCATGAGGAACATGGTGGAATGCCACGTTGGACAAGAGATGGGATATCATGTGGGACATGGGGTGGGATGCCATGTGGGAGATATGGTGGAATGCCATATGGGACAAGGGATGGGATGTCATGTGGGACATAAGGTAGGATGCCATGTGGTACACGGGATGCCATCTGATTCAAGAAATACAAAGTCCGCAGTATGTTATCCAATTGGATTTTTGTTCTTCTATCTGACAAAAGGGTCACAATTTGGCGACTCTGCCAGGATTGCAGTTGGCAGAGTTCCCTGGGGATGATGACCGGACTATTCCTTCAGAGAAATGATTGAGACTACAAGAGCTATCCCCTAGCTAACAATGGCCCCAGATGACGAGGTGTTGACCTTACAGGAAGAAATTCTCGCTTTGGATGCCCAACAGCTGGAAGAGGTATGCAATCTGCTTCAGATCCAGGATAAGAAGGGCACCACCGTGACAGGTAGGAGTCGTAGACAGCTACATAGCGCAATTTTGGAGCATGTAGAGAAGCAAATAGACTCCAGGTCAGAGGAAAAAACTGGAGTACGTAATGAGTGTAAGAGGAATAGTTTCCAAAATCGTAACAAAAGGTGGTGGCAATGATGTAAAGAAAGAAAAGGAATCGCCTATAAACCCCTGGCACAAACTCCAGCTCCATTGATCCTTGGAAGATAATTCAGAATCAGAGGTTTATCCTGTACCATCACAATAACTTCCAGTAATAACAGCAACCATGAAATTGTACTTCCTGCGAGAAAAGTATTTGGGACTACGATCAGTAAAGATTGTTCTTTCCGGGTTGCCAAAGAGAGTTCCAGAGGTAGATACAGCAAATTTCTGCTCTGTCAATGTGAACACCACCCAGGAAGAGTAGGACCCACCGGTTGACTTAACAAATTTGAACAAAGAACAACAAAGAATTGCTCACGAAATGATAGGAGAGGAGTCAGAAGCATTTGCACGTGATGATAGTGATTCATGTTGTATCGAGAATCTTCACTTGCACATATAACTAACTGATAACCAGCCTGTCCAGAAGAACTATATATCAGTACCTCGTCTCCTCATTCAAGAAGTGTGAGATTAATTGATTTATTTATTTAATACGGGTTGGATTGTAAAATCACATTCGGCCTACTCCTCACCATTTGTATATGTCTGAAAGAAAGACGGCAATCTTATGCTGTGTGTTGATTACAGAGGCTTTAATGCTAAAACCATTCCAGACCGACAACCAATACCAAGGGTGCAGGATCTTCTTAAATCCCTTGATGGCAACACCCGGTTTTTAACACCCAACCAAAGTAAGGCACCAGGGTTTCATGCATCCAAATAGCAGACCACTCACAACATTCGTTACTCCATGGAGACTTTATGATTGGTTCCGCATACCATTTGGCCTCAAAACGCACCTGCTGTATAACAGCGATGTATGAAAAACACACTGGAAGGATTGAGCCACAACATTTGCATCACCTACTTAGACAATGTTCTGGAGTACAGCTCTACTTTTGAGGAACAAGTTGATAGATTACGAAGAGTACTTCACAGAATAAGACAAAATGGAATGAAACTCCGTCCCAGCAAGTGTACATTGTTCCAAAAAGAAGTAAAATATCTTGAAAGAATTTTTTCAGCTAAAGGGTACAAAGCAGATTCCAGCAATGTCAAAACTCTGGTGGCTCTGAAAGACACAAGACCGAACACAGTTGGCGAAGTGCGACAAATTATGTGACGTGTAGGCTCACCCGTCGTTAGATTCCATTTTTCTTAAACATAACCAAACACTTGTATGAACTGCTGAGAAAACCCGATCCCGAAGTTGCAACAATACCTGAAAGACAATTCAAGAAAACGTCAAGATTAACCCCCTCTAGATCTCCCGTAATGTGGACTGAATGATACAGGCAAATATTAGGTAGCCTGATTGATTACATGATTACACCACCAATCATGGACTTCCCAGACTTCTCTTTGCCATTTGTGTTATATACAAATGCGTCAAACGAAGGCCTTGGAGCTATTTTGTGCCAAAAGCTAGGAAATGACATGAAGGTGACTGAATATGGCTCCAGAACACTATCCGCTGCAAAAAAGAATTTTCATCTTCACTCCGGAAAGATGGAATTCCTGGCTCTCAAATGGGCCGTTACAGAACAGTTTCACGACTATTTGTACTATGCACCATTGTTCACAGTTCTCACGGATAACAACCCTCTTACATATGTCATGACCTCAGCACGGCTCAATGCAACTGGCTAAAGATGGGTTGCCCAACTATCAGATTATAATTTCACAGTTCGTTACCTATCATGGAAGATCAATAAAAAAGCAGATGCTTTGTATAGACTCCCAAAAATATTGATGACTTCTCAGACCAATACACAAAAGAAGTTTCTCCTGCAGAGATGTTGGTAGTGATAGAAGCAGTAATGGCCCAGACAGATAAAGAGGTTGTTTTGATTTAGGCAGTCACAGTAAATCCAGGCATCAAAGAACTAGCTGGTGCTCCCCCTATTGCATTCTTTACCTGTAAGGATATTTTGGAAGCTCAATGCAATGACCCAGTTATTACACCAGCATTGGGATTCAAGAATGAGGAAAAAAGACTATATCCAAGGAATATTAGAAAACTCCCAAAAAGTGTATCAAATTTGTTGCGTGAATGGAATAAGCTGGTGGTGGACGACTATGGTATCCTTTACAGGCAGACACAGTGCAAAAACAATTAGTGCTCCCCAAAAGTTTCCGCCATTTGGTGTATAAGGAACTTCACCAGGAAATGGGGCATCTGGAATCTGAGAGAGTGACGGCTCTGGCAAGAGACAGATTTTTCTGGTCGAAAATGCAAAAAGATATTGAGGATTTCACTATAAAAGTTTACCCATGTGTGATGCAAAAGAAACAAAATAGACAAAAAGATGCCTTTATCACCAGTTACTACAAGCCAACCATTTGAACTGATCAACATTGATTTCCTGTACTTGGAGAGAAGCAGTGGTGGCTTTGAATACATACCTGTGATTACCGACCACTTTACAAAGTTTAGCCAAGCATATCCCACCTGTAACAAGTCCGCCAAGACAGCGGCAGACACAAATTTCAACGACTTTATTCTGAGGTTTGGGTTCCCACAGTAGATTCACTATGACCAAGGAGGGGAATTCCAAAATAGACTCTCCAAAACGTTACACTAATATTCAAAGGTGTTTGTCATCACGCACAATCTCATACCATCCAGAGGAGAACGGACAAGCTGAACGCTACAACCAAACACTTCTGTCCATGTTGCGTACCTACCAGAGTCACAAAAGTCAAACTATAGGGACTCCGTGAACAAGCTTGTACATGCCTACAACTGTACGCGTCACTACATCACAGGTTTCCCCAATTGTATTCTTCCTTTTATTTGGAAGATCACCACAACTTCCAGTTGATCTCATATTTCGACTTTCTTCGAACGTGCTTACAGCCAAAATCCCCACGGAACTTGCTAAAAGATGGAGGAACCAAATGAGAAAAGCTTATGCCCTTTTGAGCAAGAGAACCAAACAATCAGGAGTCAAAAACAAAACTTATTATGACAAGAAAACAAATTGTGGAAGTCTTCAGGTAGGCGATAGGGTCCTTGTGCGTAACTCTGCCAATTTGGGAGGTTCAGGCAAGCTAAAGTCCTTTTAGGAAGATGCGGTACCTGTGGTTGTGAAACAGATGAATTTAGACTCGCCCATTAACGAAGTGCAACCCGAAAAGGGAAATGGAAGACATTGAGTGGTTCATCGTAATCTCCTTCTCCCGTGTGACTTCATTCAGCTGGAATCTCTTCCTCCGTTTAAGAATAACCAGCAGAGACTAGACAGGTGACTAATTCTAAACCCACAATAACCAAGGCAGCAGCAGCAGAAAGTTGTAATGCAGTGGACAGTGAATTGCAGACCCCTTCCCCCTTACATAATCGGGCACCAGTTTCAGGAGACCAAGAAGTAAGTGCATATGACTCTTCACCAGATCAGCATGAAGAACCACCCTCAGAGCCTAACACCATGGTTTTAGTGACACTGACAATCAACCAACTCCAACTAGTAACCAGCAACACCCTACTGCCACCAGAGGAAGGAGTTCTTACAGTCCCTTGACACCAGAACTAGAGCGACCTATCCTGGCAAACAAAGAATCTTATGGAAACAAAAATCCCACGAGGAAGCGTCATCTTGTTACAAGGTTGCAATATGACCGTTCAGGTGTTTAGCAGTACCACAACCCACAAGTTGATGCTCGCTACAAAACTAGAAGCAGTCTGTTCCCATGATCATCTCAACAATGGTATGGACCACTGTACCTGCCCACCGTGGTATACCCATGGCATCAGATGAACTCACTTTAGTGGCCGCACAGCCAACTATTCCAACAACAATCACATCTATTAGAGTTAGTGTGATGTTGCGAACGTGACCCTTAGAGTGAGAATATCAAGTATGAAGGTAACTGATGTAAGTGAAATGGGTTGACAGATTGTTTGTGTGATGTTGAGATAATTGTATGATACCCATTTGAGCACTGGTGTGACGAAATATTTTTGGTGAGTATTTATTGGTAAAGATACAGAGCATTTAGAGTGTCAATTCATGTGAAACCGCGCAATTCTTTGTTGAAACTGATCTCGAACAGTCACAGTTGTGGGAAGAAACTGTAATGACTCGTCTAAGGATTATGTTTTATCAATGATTTATCATACTCATGTTTCCCCTACACCGGTTCCTATTGCTGACGTTACCAGGATAACCATACGTCAAGAGTATTTCCTGTGATTTAACAAAACAAACCTTTGAGGTTTGATATACTAGGTTAGATAGAAGAACATGGCCTTAACATTACATTCCAGTAATGCAAATTTTTAAAATGCTGTCGATTAATGTACCTTAAAATTGGGCACTCATTTTCTCGCAGGGGAGTGTGTGAAGGGTCTAAAATAAATTCGGGTATAATTTACAAAAAAAAAAAAACCTTTGCAAAATGGAATGGTCCGCTTGGTAGCTCAATCAGGCAAGGAGCCTGCTGGCACAAGCGATTCAAGAAATACAACGTCGGCAGTATATTATCCAAGTGGATTTTCTTTTCTTCTGTCAGACAGAAGAGTTACACAAAGAGTTCATAAAATTGTATTGCATGAGATGGGAGGAGCGGTGTTCATCACATGCCAAAAACGGATTTTGAATGAAAATAAGAGAAGCAATCCAAAGTGTCTCCCTATGACTGAAGATGTTGTTAAACTCACAAGGCACCTCAAACAGAAGCTTACATTGGGAGTAAGCTACTGAATAGTCTAGATTATGAGATAAGACAAGCATGGAAAAGCCTTGCCATGGCTTTGCTAGCTTCCTTGGCTGTATTCAACCGAAAAAGCTCAGGTTAAGTTGCAAAGATGACTTCATTTAATCTATCAAAGTGTTCCAGAGGTGAAACAGGATTCATAATTTAGGAGTTATCCAAACTGGAGGAGACGTGCAAAGTTTTGTGGCGAACTGAGAGCATTGGAAAGAAGGCACGAACTGTCCCAGTGTTGATGACAAATGACTAGAAGGAATCTCTGTAATTACTTGACCAACAAAAAGAAAGGCAGGTGTACTAGAGAGTAATGCATATGTTTTTGCATTGTTCAACAGTGATGGACATATGTGGGGATCAGATGCTATAAAGGAATATGTCTTCAGTTGTGGAGCTCTGCACCCAGAGTACTTAACCTCAACCAGTCTTCGTAAGCACATCGCTAGTTGTGGAGCTCTGCAGCCAGAGTACTTAACCTCAACCACTCTTCGTAAGCACATCACTTGTTGTGGAGCTCTGCACCCAGAGTACTTAACCTCAACCAGTCTTCGTAAGCACATCGCTAGTTGTGGAAGCCAGAGTATTTAACCTCACCACTCTTCGTCATTACTTGTTGTGGAGCTCTGCAGCCAGAGTACTTAACCTCAACCAGTCTTCTGCGGCTAAAGTAAGCACATCGCTAGTTGTGGAGCTCTGCAGCCAGAGTATTTAGCCTCAACCACTCTTCGTAAGCACATCACTTGTTGTGGAGCTCTGCACCCAGAGTACTTAACCTCAACCAGTCTTCGTACGTACATCGCTAGTTGTGGAGCTCTGCGGCTAAAGTACTTAACCTCAACCAGTCTTCGTAAGCACATCATTAGTTGTGGAGCTCTGCAGCTAGAGTACTTAACCTCAACCATTCTTTGTAAGCACATTGCTACTGTCTGCCAAATACTGAACCTCAAAGACAATGATCTGGATATATTGGCTGGTTTCCTGATATCTGAATACACCGGGAGTATTAAAGATTACTGGAACAAGCTTTACAGCTAGCCAAATTATTCAAGGTCTTCTCCCATATGGAAAACGACAGCATCAAATACTTAGCAGGAAAGAGTTTGGATGATGTTGATCTGACCCAAATAAAGGTATGTTTTATTCCATGCATTTACGCCTAATCTGTCATATAATTGTTATTCACAGTAGGTTGTAAAAGTTAAACACGAATATTGGAGGATATTTAAACTCTAATGCACATATGATAGCAATCGTATGTTGTGTCTACTTTTAATGGGGAGGGGGCAAGTGGTGACAAACAATTTGCTACCACTCCTTACAGCCTTAAGTAATATGGCCAAAAGACTTGAGGTTTCTGAACCAGTAAAAATGAAAATAAATCAACACAGATGATGCTGCTAATCCCTGCGTTGAAGGACAATATAGTGTAAATGTACGGAATGTACTCGATTTAATGCTTATCTTAGGGTATGGATTGAACTGGTGGCCTTAAGACATAACAGAACAAAGTTGAATTCACTTCTCATTCCCAAATTTCATTTAATATAGCTTTAAACTACTGGTGCATACTTGATTTTTTTAAACGTATTATTGGAAGTGGTAGTGGAAGTAATTTTTCATCTAAACAATTTACCCAAACTGTTATAACAGATGACTGACTTTTGAAATATTGTTCAATTTCTCTCTCAAAATCTTGACAAAGACATCTCTTGATTTTCGAGTCGCAACCCCATTTTATACTGAAAATGCCTGTCACTGCAATTATCATATTTTTCAAAGTTCCCACAAGATGAGCTAACACAAGATTAGGACAAAAGTGACGGGAGTGGGTCTACATTGCAGGATGACACCCATATCAACAACGTAATTGACTCAGGACCCATTCCTACGTCCACGAATGACAGCATCAATGACACTGTAGCTGAACCAGGTGAGGGTTGTCATTATTTTGTTGCAGAAATAAGTATTTCAGTTAGATATTCTAGTTGCTTTCTATAACCCACCAACCGAGAAAGAAGCACAAAACCCAACGAAGAACAGTATGGTCATGATTGTTGTATTACACTGTATTTGTACAGATTCTGTACTACACTGCAGAGTTGGAGCACTAGTTTACTCAGCCAGTGGATAGGAGGATTTTTCTACAACATTTGGACATAATTTTTTCGGTACATTTGTACACTTTCCAGTACATTTAAGTTTGCTGTACCCCACCCGAATTGTAAACACTATAGTGTGCACATGAAACCCCTACCTCCGTTCAATGGTCCCTAACCACTGTTTAATGTTCCCCGTTCCACTGTTCAATGTTGAGTGCAAAGCACACCAATAAAAGCAGTTGCCATTTTTGAGTATATGTTATGACACAACATGAAGCTGAACCCTCTTCAACTGGGCGGGCTAAAGCCATTTTCCCCCAAATAATTTGAAGGGGAAAAAAAATTGTCGGAATTTCCTGCCCGCAAATTGATAGTTAGTAGCCACAAATCACTAATATTCCCCCCAAATTGCAAAAGTGTTGTCCAAAAAAGTTGCTTTTCTGCCAAACATTTCCTAAATCCTGTCCGAAAATGCCTCAAATGCCCACATGTGGCAAAACGTTTGCAGTGTGTGAGAAGGCCATTCCCATTCCAACTCAATTAGCTTGGTCAGTGCCACGTCACATTCGGGAGATGATGTCATATTCTGGAATGAAAACAAGCCTTTGCGCGATACACGTGGGCAAGTCCGTATGCGTTTACTTTGTGTGGTACGTATGGCATGTAAACAAACACGGCTGATCATTTTGTTTTCACTCCAATGTAGGGTGAATGCGCGTGGTTGCTGTGCGGTCTGATGACCTCAGGTCACATTTCCGACCAAGTGAATTGTTTTGATGTTTATATTGTTATGTACCGATACATTTTGATTTTCTCAGTCATTTTGTTAGTAAATGTTACTATGTGTAAATGTGTAAATGGTATTATGTAATTACCTTTGGATGTAACGTTAGAGATTTTGTCCCATACATGCCAAACCCAGAGGACAATAGCACATGCCCCTCAGCATTTTCATGGAGGTTTCAAATAATGTATTTATATATTCAAAGCAAAGACATTGCTTTTTTTGCTATCATTCGCAAGACTCTTCATTATCAATTCCATTCAGTCGTCAGAACTATTATTCAACTTTGAAAATTCAGTACAGATTAATTTGCAGATTATCATAAGTCTATTATGTGTCCCTCTATTTAAGCGAAGACTGTTAACAATCTTTTAATTGCTGCTATTCAAGTCTGGAATGTATTTGTTAATTTGTTTTCTTCATAAAAATAGTTGAAATTCCTTTCCTATTGCAGCAATTTTTTGTTCCCTAGTAGCTGATCAATGCATAAGGTCGGACGGACAATAGATGTGGACGGACGAATGGACAAAGGGATGAACGGACGAACGGTAAATTCTATATCTCCTCTTTACCAACTTTGTTGGAGAGGGGATAAAAATCCGGTGATTGTTTTGTTTCCTTCAAATATGTCTAATATTTTCCCATATGTTTTGCACATTCATTATAATGGTGAACTGTAAGATTCCATACTAATTCAAAATTGTAGGCATTTTATTATGCTAAAATACACGGAATGGATAACAGATTTTAAGGTTACACAATTACTGTAGGTATTGACCTGAAGGAACAATAGACGCATTGTTTGAACAAGTTCAACAATACATACAAAAAATCTTGATTTCATTTTGCATTTCAACATAATGGAGCGTTGGGAATTACTGAAAGTATTTGAAGAATATTTACTTTAACTTTAAGT
>JAIGNY010001004.1:0-38130 GCA_020152595.1 Chiridota heheva
AAAATTGAAGACAACTTTCCGAAAATTGTAGTACTTTTTCTAAAACTTCAAGAATATTTTCCAGATTAGCTGATTAGTAGCAAGGTTTGGTGAAATCCTAATGTACCAGTGCATATTTTCGCTTGTAACAAGGTACATTTTGGGTTCTTCTTCTTCCCCCATGAAAGGTGGTCTTTGCTACGGTACGCTCCTGGCATGCACTCTTTAGATGACAGATTAATCTTTCGAAAACAAATCCGACAAATCATGAATACATTGTTTGATAGTATAACTCATTCAGGGCTGCCATTTGGCCGTTTTCACGGCCAAATTGCTTAAATTTTAGATTTGGCCCTGGCCGTGAAATTTTACTTAGAAATTTTGGCCGAAATCTGGCCGTCTTTTTTATATTGGACGTCAGTTGCAACAAGGAACACAATTTGGTCATTTGCATTAAAAAGATGTTTAGTAATGTTACTTTTTCACTCAATCAATCAACATTGGTGGCTGCATTATTCATTGGTCGGCGTTGCTTTTGTACTGCAGCCTATTAAAATTGTCATAAGTTATCTAAGGACATTGTGAAAAGAAGAAAAAAACATATAAAGAAAGAAATGGTTGTCGTTCTGTAAAATTGTTCAAACATCTTTATTACTATCTTGCAGTTAAATGACATAAAAAAGACATGTTGGCATGCATGATCTTTATGAAAAATAATAGAACCTTTCTTTATGGGATGATTATTGCAATACCTTAGAAAATGTGCGCATATACATCAGTATTGTTTAGTAAAGATCCGTATAGCTTATGTTATAATTACTTTCTTCTATTTGAAAAGCTTGTCTTGCGATTTACCTTTCAACAATAAAGAGATCCTAGAAGTTTTAATAATGCACATAATAGACTCTCCTCCCAGCCCCCTCCCCCCCCTCCCCCAACACCTAAAAAATACAGAAAATGTGAAACAGCTTCTTCACTTGATGTAACCTCTTTCAGTCTTTAGAAAGTTGATGTTACTGAGCTGCAATACACGAGACTCATATAGTAAAAGAAACACAAAACTAAACATGCTAATATCGCAGCAAGGTCATTCCCTTTTTCTATTTTTTCTTCTGTCATCTTTCGCATATAATTTACAGACCCGAAAAAAAAACAAGCAAAAAAAAACATGAATTTTCTATAACGTTTTATATTCATGCATGATTTTGGCCGAAATTTGGTAGTTTCTCAAAAGACATTTGGCAGTAAGCTATGCGATGGTTTAACCGTGAACCTCTTATAGCATCGGGCAGCATCTGAACTCATTTACTGTAGTCTGTATTACATACTGCGTACGCCATGCGGCCGACGGCTTGGGGATCCATGCTGACATGGTCCAGGGGCGAACCCGGTAGGCACCCAGAAGCTCTGCGTTTCTCGTGATTTTGGAAGCCGCAAATGGCTTAAAATGAACATAAATACATACTAATATATCAAATTAAAATAATTTAGCCTACATTGCGGAGGAAATGTTCAATTGACTTACAAGTTGTGTCTTTGTTGGGATCCATGGATGCTTGAATAAAGCTTTGAGAGAAAACGATGATGACAGTGAAATGAAAGAATGGAAGAACATTTATACATCTGTGTTCCTTTTTTCCAGCTCATACAATGATAGCCTGCCTCCTAGAATGTTATGTTTCCTTTCTCCCAAGCTTGTCAATGTGTTCATTTCTACCAACTGTATTAAACAAAATTGTTTTTTTCTTTATGGGAGGGACAGATATCAATTATTTTCCGATGAGCTCTCGCCATACATCGCGGCTATTCTGTCTGAGCGTGAAATCCAAGGGCTCGCTTGAGTACCATTTGTGGGGTTCGAGACAAAGTCCCTGAAAAATTTGGTCTTTTCTGTGGAAAATTCATGCGCTTTTGGACTGCCAAAATGGATTATTACGTGCTTAGTAGTATAGGAAGATTTTGTAAAGAGAAATTAGCAAATATATCTCTTAAAATATAAATTTTTGGAAAACTTAATCACAACACATAATCGAAGTTATTGATCAACACGTAAATTTTTCTCTAAACGTATATGTTCTTAGTACAATTTTGACACCCCTTTGAGCACTCGGCGTACTCTCGGATAGCTTCGCCGAGGGGGCAGTTTCCCCCTTCCCCATAGCCTGCCACCACGCCACTGTTCAGGGAAGAATCCCTACGGTAGTGGTTTAGGAGGCGAAGCCCCTAAAGCTCTGAAGATTTCGTTTTGCATGCCCCAAAATAGTTTAAAATCGAACACAGAAGCTCAAAAATGCAACGATGAAAAGAACACAGGTTTAGCTTTTTACGTCAACTCAATTTTCTAAATTCTTTAAATAGACAAAGAAGAAATTTCTTCGTCCATGGACCTGTGGCATGTTATGATTTCTGGTACATCTTTGGTATATAATACAACGGTGCATGGAACTTGAAGTAAAATCTTAAATGAAACGTCCCGGGTTTGAATCGCGGTGGGTCTGCAACCAGTGAGTTCACAACTGGTTATCAAAGGCCGTGGCCGTCTTGGTATGATGTCCAGCACTGGGTGCTTTTGTGACGATAAACCTTGCTAAAAAAAACTATTAAAAAAAAAATGTAATAATGAGAGTAATTGAAACATTGATTCAAATTTGAGTTTTCTTTTATTATTGATGCACAATACAGAACCAAACATGTGGTTCATGTGGTTCATCACGGAGTCCACTTTAATGAAAAAAACCAGGCAGAGTCGATAAAGGATAAATTTGATGATAACGTGCAAGACTCGTAAAACACTGTTGGCTAAATATACCATACATTGGTTTACACTGTACGGAGATCGGGGAAGCTCATCTGTTCGTTTCTTCTTTGTTAGCTTTATTTTTACTTCATTTACTCTCTCTTCGTACCAGACTATTTTCCTTAGGTTTTCGATATTGTCCGCATCATAAAGGTTTAATTTGCTCATATCCATCCCAATAATGTTCTTGAAGTGAAAACAATCTTAAATATGTTCAGTAGTATCTTCATGGTCACAAAAATCACACTTTATATTAGGGTAGATGTTCTTGTGACTGGCTTTAACTTTGGTCATATTCAGTCTTAATGTTGATTATAGTAAGCAGTAAGGGTCTCCATAGTTTTGAACTCTGCAATATATTTCTATCTTTCAAAACCATGTTCTAGTTGAAATCTGAGTTTGCTACTTTTCTTTCTTTGATCCATTTGCTCTATTTCATCAGCAATTTTCTTTTAAAGTTCTTTCCCCCATTTGCTTTTTGTCTTCTTCCAAACATTTATATCAAAATCAATTCCATATAATCCTCTTATGTTTTTGATTTCATGATAAAAACATCCAATATAGCCTTTATCTTTTTGTTCAAGAAGTTTTTTCTTGCTGTTCTACTTTTGTCTGAGTTGAGTAAATAATGGAATAACATATTTTCTTGTAATGAATGATTTGTAAGATTGGCCAAAAACCTGCTTCTTTCAAAAGTCCCCAATATGATGTTGAATTGTTTAATTTGAAGATGCGGCAAATCGTTTTTTTTGGAAATTTTCTAGAGCTTGTACCTCCTTTGCTGATAGAACAGTCCAAGTTTCCATATTATATGTAAAGGCTGGCATAGCTACTGCTTCTAGTATTTTAATTTTTGCTTGTAATGCTGCATTTCCAACTTTTTTTGGTCTCCATACTTTTATTCATACGCTTAATATGTGCCTCAAACCGTGAAGCAATTAACATCTAGCGCTTAGGTATTCGAGGATGGTAGAAAAGGGGCGGAGAACTTTTTGACATCGAAGTATGTACATTTTTCTAATAACGGTTTTTCATTGATGGTGGAGGAAGGGGGTGGCGTTGGCATTCGGGGGATTTGTTCGACAAAACACTCTTGCTCCCTGTAAGATCTTGGTACGGTGTGTACCCATGTACATAAGAGCGATTTCCTTATCGAAAATCCCCTCTAAAATACACAAAATCACTGCATACAAAAGACATAAATTTGGAGAAAAAAAGTGGGTAAAAATGCCCCCTTGAACTCCAAATCCAGTAGGGTCCTATTTCAGCAATTCATCCACATTGGATGATTTCCATGATTATGCCAAGATTTTGCATACCGCCACCTGTTTTAAACCACCTTACACACATGACACAACATATTGCATGCGACTAAATATGCCGCGCCGTCGATTTGCGCAGCGCTGTAGCATCGTTCATGCCTTTTCATGCATGCACGAAGTAGCCTAGGAGTGCTGTGGCTATTTGACCATGTAGATTGATGGAAGTGATAATGATATTGAATATCGTCTGGAACGCTGAAAAAGTAACTGCATTGTTTGTCTGGATGTTTTGACTGAGTAATCTTCAAAGCGTCCATTGCTAACGTTATTTGTGGATAGTGGACAGTGTTAGATCAAACGTTGGAATCGGATTAATTGAACTTTGAAGGACTAACGTTAAAGCCTGGAGTAAGAGGCAAGTCACACTTCTTATAATGTCACTGGGTCTGGCCCTCGGACCAGTTGATTTATCCCTACTAAGGCATAGGCCTAGGCTAGGCCTTTACTAAAGGCTTTACTACTCCCCGTCGGACTGATGCCAGCCGTATTACTGTTAGTATGGCTGCCGTTGGTGATGGCTGGCCGTCCGAGGGTAGGCCTACGCAATTCTGCACCCTGTACTGTTTTAGACGAGGTGTTAAAAGTAGGCCTAGGCTCTAGGCCTATAGGATAATCTGTTTTAAGATCTTCATGTAACGAAAGCATTTTTTTTCTCGCCCACCATGATTAGGCCTAACACAGTTAGAAATGGATGTTTGAAGGCCATCCATGTCTTCAAAAACTGTTTTTAAGGTGATTTTAGTTACTTTTATTGAAGTATTTTGGACTTCTTTTTGTGAAAATTGTCTTACAAGCTCTTCAAAGTACTGTAGGCCTAGGATAGGCCTACAGTCAAAGTTCAAAACAGCTCGTGGCGAGCTCGTCTATTTTTTGACGAGCTCATCAGATTATTGACGAGCTCGTCACAAGCTTGTCGAGTTGTTGACGAGCTCGTCTAATTTTGCTAGCTCGTCACAAGATCATCCACAATCTGACGAGCTTGCGATGATCTCGTTTTTTGTTGATGAGCTCGCAATGATCTCGTTTTTTGTTGACAAGCTCATCGTCAGCTCATTTTTGTTTAAAGACAATCTCTTTCTCACTGTTGATCTGTATTGCCATTTACATTCTACTCACTTAAGGATCATCACTTGTGAACATTTTTTTCAGTTTAATTCAGCTAGCTAAGCATTCATAGCGTTCATTGTTTGAGCTCTATTCAGGGTAGATACCCTTACAGGAAAATGAGCTTGTGACGAGCTCACTGTGAGATCGTCAACATTAAGATGAGCTTGTCAAAAAAAGCGAGATCGTCACGAGCTCAACAGATTGTTGATGAGCTCGCCACGAGCTTGTTAAAAATGGACGAGCTCGCCATGAGCTTGTCAAAAAACAGACAAGCTTGCCACGAGCTCGTCATAAACTGGACAAGCTTGTGATGAGTTCATCAATATTATGAAGAGCTCTTCAAAAAATAGACGAGCTCGCCACGAGCTCGTCAACAACTGGACAATCTTGTGACAAGCTCATCAACAATCAAATCAGCTCATGGCAAGCTTGTCAAAATCTGACGAGCTCGCGGCGAGCTCGGCAACAAGTGGACAAGCTTGTGACGAGCCCATCAACAATCAAATGAGCTTATTACGAGCCTGTCAAAAATCTGATAAGCTCGCGGACAGCCCGTCAACAATCTGACAAGCTCTTAATGAGCTCCATCAACAATTAGACAAACTTTCCATGTAAGAACACAAATTGAAGCCAGTCTCACATAAAAAATATGTAAGACACAAATTCAAGTGTAATGGGCCCATGTAAGAAATATTTAGAAATCTGTATATAATCTTTCATCTTTTTAGTATTCCCTGTCTTATTATTTCTATATTGATTTACAGTAGATAAGAAACCAAAGTGATATGACCATAAAATGATTATAAATAAAATTGAATGATATCTGAAAGGTTATCAGTAAAACATGTTATTCAATTTCCATTTTCTTTGTTACCTTGAATGATAACTTGATCAAATGTGTACTCAAAAGAAGTATGATTGTTACAAATGCAAAACTTGAGTGAGGTGTGCATTACTACTACTTAATGTTTTAATTGTACTACATAAAACATTTTTACACCTTGTGCAATATTTCTCTCCTCAAGCTCATTAATTTCTCTATTTTGACCAATATCTTAGTGGTGCTACAGTATCCCTTGATCAAATGACACTCTCTTCCATACTCATCCTCTCTCCCACATGAACAAATTAAATACTGGATGTTATCCTTTCCCAAAATCTAAATATGTTCAATGATACTATCTCCCACCCTTATCTCCTCATGTCATCCATGTCACCCTTACAACCCTCTGCCTCATGCTGATTCCTCTCTCCTTCATGACCAAAATCCCTTGAAACTCTTAAAGTTCCGATATGCCATGCATTCAGCATGGAGGTACCACTTTAGTACCTCCATGCGTTCAGCCCCATGATGTTGTATCTCATATATACTGTATCATTCCCTTTCTGTATGGAGCTATTAACCACTTCTCTGCTACCAATTCATACAGCCTTCTGTACATAACCTTTATGTAATCTCCTTATAAATACTTTGTATAAATTATCTTTCTTTCATCTACCTACTGTGGTGTAGCGGTTATCATACCTGTCTACAGACCACGAGGCCCCGGGTTCAAGCCTGGGGTGGGTAGACACGCCAGTGCACCACAACTGGTTATCAAAGGCCGTGGACATTGACTTGGTTGTCGATGTTATGTCTGTCCGTACGTCGTACCTGTGTTCTCGTCCGGGTCGTATTAAGCGTTTCGTGATAGAATTTGTACTATCATAACCGAATACGCAGGCGACGACCCCGTCATTGTAATTGTGTGTTCAACTCTCTCTCTTTCTTTCTCCATGATCCATGGCTATACAAGCAACACTGTGTTTAAATAGAAGCTTACTGATAATATCAGATTTCAATCATGCTCACATAGTTGGAGGAAGTGTTATCCCTGTAAGCCAATGAAAACACAGGATACTCTTTGTGAACTTGATCAAACAGTTTAAATTTGAAACCAGAGATGCTATTTTAGGCATTTACTATTCAAAGTAGCAAGCATTATTAGCATGTCTACAGGATTCAGGTAAGTGATTTCTGCCATAAATGTAAGTTCATTTTCTTTGATTTTTCTATACAATCTATCCTTTGTAGAATAAAACATTTTTTTAAACCAAACTAAGGATTTTTTCACTAATTTTAGTTAATTTTTGATTTGTAAATTGTAAAGTCTCATGAAAGTATGTATGGGCCTCTATAGTCAAACAGTAGTTGGGCCAGGAATACTGTTATAACTTTAACAGTTTATAACAGTATCCCTGGTTAGGCCAAGCTTTGTTGTGAGAATTTCAAAAAGTTATCTGAGATCATTAATGCAGAGAATGGAGACAATTAATGAAACAAGTTCAGCTAAATTAATTTTGAGATCAGGGAATGTGGAGCATAATGAAAGACTAGTTCAGAAAACCTGAAAAAAGCAATTGTACTTGCAGTTATATTTATAGAGGAAACTTATTTGTTGTAAAGAAAGGTATCTATTGCAGAGAAACCTAAGCTCTAGACAGTAAAAAAGACATATATATTACATTCATGGCCTATTTGATAATGTTCAGTATATGTGTAATTACTGAATAAGGATTATATATATATATATATATATATATATATATATATATATATATATATATATATATATATATATATATATATATATATATATATATATATATATATATATATATATATATATATATATATATATATATATATATAATATATATATAATATATACATGTATATATACATATCTATATATATCATATGTATTTTGTTTTTGTTTGTGGCAGGGGAGGGGCAGTATCATTGGTATTTAGGGGGATATCAGTGAGATTGGGATTTAAAGGTTATCATTGAAATTTGAGGGTTTTCTATCCTCATGCCAAACCTGGTGCTTTCCCTAGGATGGAATGGTAGAGGAGGGGTTAGAGATTAATATATCAGAGCATATTTAATCAGGTTTTCCTATTACATGGTTGAAGTATTACAGTAGCTTACCATAATATTTATAAATTTGATCAATTTGTTTTTTCCAACAGACTGGTTGAATTGTTTTCAGAGTAACAGAAGAAACTCACCAGTTGGCACTTGCCCTGATCCCTTTTTTATGGCCAACTCAAATAAATGCACCTTTTCTTGAAGACTTACAGAATTCTCATGACAAACATTTATTAACTGGCTTGACAAGATATAATCTTCAGCAAACCAAATAATTGTGGATAACAATGGAATTGACCATCAATGTATGAAGGTAAGAAGCATTTTTTGTCATCAATTACATGGTAAAATAAGTGGTGCAGGAAAACTTGACTAATTTGGATCAAATATTGCTTATTTCATAGTTTATTGACAAGATTTCTTTGGAAATATACCTGATATAACTATATAAAAGTGTAACAAAATATTATAGTCCTATATTGAGATAAGCCTAACTTTATATTTTTGATGATGTTTATAAACACTGATCTATCCGTTATAATTAGTAGCTTGTTTTCTTTATTTAATCATCACTGTAATTGGAATTTAGGGGGTGGGAGGGCAAAAAATTAATTTTCTTTTTATCAAAAGATATATTCATTATGATTTATATAATAATGTGTCAATATGCAGAGCTTAGCAATTTATCTCTTTTAGGCTCTTCCACTTCATGTAATTTCAGTTTGTCCAGCTGACAAGTGGTAAAGTTGTCATTTTTGTTTCCATTTGCTAGTCATGTATTACTTATGTTTGAACAAAACTGCACAGCGCTTTTGCTTACCTGGTTTAATCCACCGGGATAAAGGGGAAGAAAACAATGAAGAAATTAGATAGGTCCCAGGATTGATGACAGTTTGTGCCAGAGAAGTCATGGGTTCCCAGCTGCAGGATTAATCATAGAAAAGCATTTGCTAAATGGCCTTTCTTTGGCAGCAGGGGTGACACCAGGATTTCTCTGAGAAGAGTAAATTGCCTCTCTGACAAGATAAATCTCACTGGTTTCACCACACATTTGTTTTTTTCTGTAAATTTTCCAGACAGTAAAGTAATCCAGATGTAGAGGTGCTAGGCCAGAGGTCTTAGGGACGATGCTCCCTCTACGTACCCCACTAGTGCTACCCCTGCCTAGCAAAGTCATGAACATGATTTCATTTTTTGTAGGAACGTAATTAATCAATTTATTATATATTTTTTCATTCTTTCAGAATTTGTGCTGAGACAGGAAACAGCAGGAGCACAAAGCTATGCAAGTGAGGACTGCTTTCCATCAGAATGCTATTTGAGAACCTGACGGGCGCTGTGCGAGGAGCAGTATACTTGATTTATGAACTGATTGTTTTAATTTCTATCTTGCTTTATATATATATATATATATATATAAGCCTTATACATACCTTAGAATATGTTAAATATTTGAAATTCATTTGAAATAAGCTTGTTATGTTTTAAAAATTGTGATATTTGGTATTCACTTTCACCCTTGAAGACATCTTTCATTCCATCACCTTGTTCTAAACAGAACATAGTTATAGATTAGATAAAATAGATATCTTAAAGCATTAAACCAGCTTTCTTTGTCTTTATTAGGTACAGTTCATTGTCAGATGAATTTGATTGACCCTAAAAAGTACAAGCAAAGGTTGCTGTTAATTGCTTTGTCACAAGCATAGCTTGTCAAAGTGGCTCATTTAATTCTTGTGCAGCTAGAAGAAACAAGCTCATCTATCATATGAGCTCTTCAGAAAGACGAGCTCGCGGCGCGTTCGTTAGACAGACAAGTTAAAAGATGAGAGATGAGCTTGCCGCGTGCTCCTCAGAGAGATGAGCTCGTGACAAGCTTGTCAGAGAGACAAGCTTGAAGCAACTGGAAGAAATGTGACGAGTTCGTTTTCTCAATCTTGTGACGAGCTTGTCAATATATGACAAGCTCGTCAATATATGACAAGCTCAAAAAGGTTTCAATTGCGAGCTTGTGGTGAGCTCGTTAGGGAAACGAACTCGCAACGATCTTATTTCTTTTCTGAATCCTGTGACGTGCTCATCATTTTGACACACTCTTTACTAAATAGCTCGTCAAAATTTTTTGACGAGCTCGTAAAGGTTCCAATTGCAAGCTTGTCACTAGCTTATTTTTAACATGTTGATGAGCTTGTCGCGAGCTCATCAAAGAGGTTCAATACAAGCTCGTGCGAGCTTGCCATTTCTGTAAGGGTTCACATTCCATTATTTTCATTCATGGCAGAAACCAATTGTTTTGATTTCTATGATACCAGAAGCCACTTCACTTGATTTTCTTTGAGTCCAGAAAATTGATCGTATGGCTGTTCTTTCATGGCATGAGCTCATTGTTCAGCACATTCCAATGGTGGAAGTTTAAAACATCCCACCCCTCCATTTCTCCCCCCTTGTTCCAAGCAGTCCCAAAGTGTAATTCTTCCTTATGCAGTAACAAAACTACACACCAAATTGAATCCAAATCCAATCGTCAGATCTTGAGATATCTGAAAACATACAAACATAAGGAGGTCAAAATCTGTCCCTACCTCCCATTTGCACCCTTCCCCTGTTCCAGTATGTCTCAAATTTTAACCACTTCTTCCAAGCATTAGTTTTGATTTGTATTGTTTCATAAAGGCTTTTCCAGCTATTAGACTGGTTTTAGATTTTAAGAATTCTGACTTTGATGCACTTCAGAATAATTTGTCATTTGATTGGACTTCTTTAATCCGTGACTTAGATCCTTCTAAAGCATGGGATGTTTTCCGAACTATAGTGTTGGAGGGCGTTAATAGGTTTGTCCCATTTAAAAAAGTCTGTAGGCGTAAGCGGCCAGTGTGGATGTCTCGGGAGGTTTTGCAGGCTGTTCGGAAAAAGAAGAAGTTGTGGCGTTGTTATAAACACAGTGGGTGTCCTGCAGAGCTTGCTATGTATATGGATCATGAAAACTTTACAAAGGGTTTGGATAAGAAATACTAAAGTGCGTTTTGAAAAATGTTTGTCAAAAGAGGTTAAGATTAATCCTAACAGTTTGGGTGAACCCCTCCTTTTAGTCCTCGATAAAACCCCTCGAAGGAGGTTTTTTTTAGCCATTACCCATCATGCAATTACCCATCATGCAATTTCCTTCGCCCATACACTTTGTACAGAGTGACCAAGTAAATTCATTTTGTGAACTACGACTGCGTTTGCTGAAGTGTGAGAGGTACATGGAATTATGGGGAAACATGTTAGCTACCTTTTATCCAGTACCTTTTGATATGTTTACCTGTCCGAATTTGAAAAAAGAGCCAATATATGGCATGACCTATGTTTGAAATGCTTAGGTTTGTTGAGAATAATCTGTACTGTGCTAACATCTGCATTGTGTTGACTAAGCATTGACTTTTCTTCTTTGACTGCGATTGTCAGTGTTCAATAAATTACAAATTAAAAGGGTTATTTCATATGCATTCTTACATTAAATTTGTTCTTCGCGTAAGTTGTGTTGTTATTTACGTAGCCTCTAGGAGAACGCGTTCAATTAAATTATTTTAATGCAGTGAAGTATCAGTTCCTTTGTGACTTTCGTATGTGATGTTCTGTCTGAACAGTGAACGTATTCTAACGTAAGCCTATTGACCGTAACTAATGCTAAGTTACAGCCATCATGTGCGTAGAGTGTACGTTGGACTGTTTGCATTGCAGGCTTGTGTGTAATATATATTGTCATTTGTGTTATTCTTTTTCACCCATTGTCTGTACTGGCGAGTAACGTTCAAGCGTTAGGGCCTAATCAAATCATGAATAAAACTTAAGCAGTTAGTTTAGTTAATCTCAAATTGCACTGTTTATTCCTTTACAATCGGTCAGTCAGTAGGTGATCGCATAATGCATACTTGAAATAGACCGAATTGAAGATAGTAAGCAGCTGAGATGTGTGTGCGATTCGTATGTTTGAACTGTCGACTGGTTGCTGAACTGCGCAATGGTCAAACCCTGGAAGCAAGGATTAGCATGAAAGACTCCTTTCAGGGGTTCACCCGACCTGCCTCAGTCATTTCATTATTATGTTCGCTCAAAGCAAAAAACCAAGGAGGTTGTTGGCCCCCTTCAAGGTAGTGATGGTGTTACTATTAATGGTGGTAAGGATATGGCTGAGGTTTTGAATGACTACTTTGTGTCTGTTTTTACTAAGGAGTCCCCTACTGATGATGTTGTGGATTATCTTAGTGTGCACTCTCCAGTATCCATTAAGAATGTTCATTATTCAGTTAATGTTTCGTGTAAGAAGTTGAAGGGTTTGAATTCAAATAAAGCACCTGGTCCAGATGGTATACATCCTGCTGTCTTACGTGAGTGTTCTGATGATCTTTTTGTTCCCCTGAGTATCATCTTTTCAAAGTGCTTTGATGTTGGTGTTGTTCCTAGTGATTGGAGAATTGCTAATGTCACTTCTATTAAAAAAAAGGATGACCACAGTCCAGTTTGCCTTGTAACTATAGACCAGTGAATCTTACTAGTGTTGTGTGCAAGGTCATGGAGTCCATTGTTAAGGATGCTGTACTAGATCATTTACTGGTCAATGATTTGTTGAATTTGTCCCAGCATGGGTTCTTACCTAAGAGGTCTTTTGTTTCTAATTAATTGGAGTTTCTTGATGATGTTACTAAACAAGTTGATTCTGGTCATAATGTGGATGTTATCTATTTAGATTTCAAAAATGCATTTAATAAGGTTCCATAGGCAGGCTCATGATGAAAATAAGAGCACTTGGTGTGAAGGGAAAGTGTTCCAGTTGTATATATTCTTGGTTATAGTAGTTGACAGGTCACAAAGGTTAAGTACAGTACCTCCATGAATGAAGGTTACAAGTGGTGTTCCTCAGGGTTCTGTATTGGGTTTGCTTCTTTTCTTAATTCTTCATTAATGTTTTTGATGTTTTCCAAGGCTCCAGGATTTGTAAATTTGCTGATGACACTAATCTGTACAAGATTGTTGATGATGCTAGGGATTCTTCACTTTTGGAAACTGATCTGGATAAGTTAGTGTCTTGGTCCCAAACATTGCAGATGTCATTGAATGTTAATAAATGCAAATTTACTCATTTTGGTCAGAACAATTTGGCTTCTCATTACTGCACGAATGGTTCAAATCTTGGTTGTGTTGAACAAGAAAGGGATCTAGGTGTTGTCATTACTAGCAATCTGAAGACGCCTAAACAGCCTTCTTAGCAGCTGCAAGGGCAAATAGGATGCTTGGTTTGATTAGAAGGAATTTTTGTTGTCTTGGTAGAGAGGTTGTTCTTAATTTGCATAAGCAGTTAGTCAGGCCTCACCTTAAGTATGCTATTCAGGCTTGGCGTCCCTTTCATGAGAAGGATTAGTTCATTTTGGAGCAGGTTCAGCGAAGAGCCACAAGACTTATTCCAGAAGTAAGGAATCTCTCTTATGAATCTAAGTTGAGAATTCTTGGTTTGATCACTCTTGAGTTGAGAAGAGTATGTGGCGATATGATTCAGGTTTTTAAGTTCCTATCTGGTAATGATGATTTGACTTCCTGTTATTTCTTGCATGTTTCAGCTTATCCTCATGTGACATGTGGTAACAATTTGAAGTTGACCAAAGAGTTCTCACGGATAGATATTTAGTGTTTTAGCTTTTCGTAAAGAGTTGTTAATGAGTGGAATGGTTTGCCTGAGTGGGTAGTTAGCTTGTTATGTTCACAATTTCAAAGTCAACATTGATAAGTTTTAACTCTCGGCGTCTTTGATTTTGTTTTGTTTTTGTTTTGGTGGTGATATTAGTTTGGGCTTTTATGGGGTGACTAACCCTTCTTAGCCCGTCATCTTGTTATGTTATGTTAAGCAGTAAGAAAACCACATTAAATTTAATCAAAATCTAATTATCAGTTCTTGACATATCTTGATAGACAGAAGACAAATTCACCTTAAAATGTCCCCTCCCCTCCATTTACACCCTTCCCCAATTCCAGTATGTCCCAAATTGTTCACACTTCGTCCTTAGGCAGCAACAAAACCACACATCAATTTTGATCAGAATCCAATCATCAGTTCTTGAGATATCTTTATGACAACAACCAAAAAAATTTACAGAGGCGAATCATAACCTCCGTCCAACTTCATTGGCGGCTGTAACAAATATGATAAAATTAAATCTCCTCAAAACAAAGTATTTTGTCACTAATCCACATCAAGTTCTTAGAAAAATTGGTAAGTGATCGTGTGTGTCAAAACAAGTCAACAACGTAATATGACAATTGCCAATCAGGAACCAGGATAGTTGAAGGTGTCTATCGTAACTTTAAATGCCATATATAACTTGTGTTGGATATACATCTCTGAGTACTATGAAATTATTAATTATTTAATAATGTGAGTCAATTTCTAGTTACCATAGTTTCTACAAGACTTCAGTTTTTTCATATTAAGTCTCTTCAATATAGCCATATTCATTAAACAACTTTATTACAGATTGCCCTAAAAACAGAATCAATAAATATCACAAACAATTAATGGTATCTTCTTCATATAATCATGTTCTCTAATACTTAACAGTATACTGTACAGTATCTACAACAAGGGATGACCAAGGTCACATACCACACGTGGGACATACATGACTCTTGACCTGTAGGCTTTAATCAGTCATTGTTAATGTTATAACATCTCCCTTTTTAACATTGACATTCAACCTGATTCTTTAAGACAATTTGGTTTTACACTTGCCCTTTCAAACGGGGTTACATAAGGAGAGTTGTCTGTGCTAGGCATGTCAGTGTTCTTAGGTGGGGGCCCAAATTCTATACTTCTTTCACATTGGTTTTCTACAGTTGCTTCTGTATCAGATGGGAGAGCATATGACAATTGCGAAGGAGAATCGTGACATCAATTGGTGTATTCCTGATCTGGTGCGGTGGCTCATTAACAATTGCGAAGGAGAGCCTGTGACATCAATTGGTGTATTCCTGATCTGGTGTGGCAGCTCATTAACAATTGCGAAGGAGAGCCTGTGACATCAATTGGTGTATTCCTGATCTGGTGCAGCAGCTCATTAACAATTGCGAAGGAGAGCCTGTGACATCAATTGGTGTATTCCTGATCTGGTGTGGCAGCTCATTAACAATTGCGAAGGAGAGCCTGTGACATCAATTGGTGTATTCCTGATCTGGTGCGGTGGCTCATTAACAATTGCGAAGGAGAGCCTGTAACATCAATTGGCGTGTTTCTGATCTGGTGTGGCAGCTCATTAACAATTGCGAAGGAGAGCCTGTGACATCAATTGGTGTATTCCTGATCTGGTGCGGCAGCTCATTAACAATTGCGAAGGAGAGCCTGTGACATCAATTGGTGTATTACTGATCATGCGCGGCGGCTCATTAAGAATTGCGAAGGGGAGCCTGTGACATCAATTGGTGTATTCCCGAGGTTTGAAAGGATGAGATATGGGTCCCCTTCATCTTTCACAGCCTTTTTAATATTCCCTTACAAGTTTGTATGGCACGTACCACCATACCACTAGTCTTGTGAGTAAACTTCCAGCGTTTAGCAAGTTTGCGAATTTCAAAGCAAGAAAACTGCGGGCGATTGTCAGACAACAACATCTGGGATCCATGATGGACAAAATGCTGTTTGCATTTGTCAATCACACAATTGGCAGTAGGGGTTTGGAGGTTACTTGTTTTGAAAAACTTTGGATAGTAATCAGCAAGGATTACATAATCTTTACCCTGAAAAGAAAAAAGGTCTACACCAACCTTTTTCCAAGACCCCGCAGGGACCTCATGTGGCAGCAGTGTTTCTTTACTTTGTTTTCTACGGTATGTGTTACAAACATCACATGATTCCACCGTGTCTTCGATTTGTGATGTCATACCTGGCCAGTAGACATAATCTCTGGCCAATCGCAAAGACTTTTTCTGCCCTAAATGTGCTGAATGAATTTCATTTAGGAGCGTAGTTCTTTTGGTACGACAATACGGCCATTCCTGAAAATAATGACGTCTACTACACTTAGAGTTTTTGAATTGTCCAGTACTCTCTGTGTTCACCCTTGATTTCACTCTTATCGTCTGGCCAACCGTTTAATATTATTCTAATCAGGGCCTGACATGTTAGATCTCTGTTGGTAACCTCTTATTTTCTCTAAGGAGGACGCCTCCATCTGTAAATGAGATATTAGATTAATGCTAATGTAATTTCACTATCATATTCTAGGATTTCAGGTACAGTAGTTGTGCCCTACTTAATGTATCTGCTACATACATTTCCTTGCCCCTTTTATATCTAATCTTGAGATCATACTTTTGGAGTCGTAATCCTTGGGGGTGCTTCATTGAGTGGTTTTTTGAAGATGGCCCTAGGGGTTTGTGATCAGTCTCCACTTGGACAGACCTACCATAGAGGCATGCATGAAACCCAAAACCATAGGAGCTTGCATTAACTGACAAAACAACCTCTTTGTTGTTGTCAAAGTAAGATAAGACAGGAGCTTGGACAACTAGTTTCTTTAACCTGTTCATTGCGTTTTGCTGGTGTTCTCCCCAGACATATTCTACACTACTTTTGGTGAGGAGCCTAATTGGCTCATCGATTTGTGAACGATCAGGCAAGAACTTACTCAAATAATTGATCATGCCTAAAAACCTTTGAACCCCAGTTTTATCTCATGGTGGAGGCATATCTACTATGGCTTTTACCTTTTGCGGGTTGGGTTTGAGTCCCTCAGGAGTTAACACATGCCCAATATATGCAACATTTTGAATGCGCAGCCTTACCTTAGTTGGGTTTAATGTCACATTCTCTTCTCGAAGCCTTTGCAGTACTATTCGTAGGTTATCATCATGTTGCTCTTCATCTTCACCCCACACACATAAATCATCCATATTAACCTCCACTCCATGCATACCGCGCAAAATTTCATTCATATGTCTCTGGTAAATCTCTGGGGCTGGGGATATGCCGAATGGCATTCACACAAATCTATATCGGCCCCAGGGTGTGTTGAAGTGGTCAATTTCAAACTAAACTCATCCAAGTTTATTTGCCAAAAACAACTTTGGGCCACTAATACTGAAAAGATTTTGGCACACTCTGATTTAAGGAAATTTCCTTAATTATTGCCATCTGATAATATGGCCTTTTAATGCCTTGTTCATATGTTTGGGGTCTATGCATATACGTAGGTCATCAGTAATTTCTGCATGATCATCATTTCTTTTTTGTTTCTTCTTATCCACTACAACCATGGAGTTTACCCAATCGGTGAGACCCGTCTCCTGTGTTATGACTTTGTTGTGTACCATTTGGTGTAATTTTTCTATTACTGCTTCCCTCAAGGCCACTGGCAATTTTCTTGGGGGGTGAACTACTGGACGAACAGTCTCATCTTGTTCTAAATGGACTATTCCATTCATGGAACGTAACCCTTTGAACCTATCCGAAAATTTATTGATAATTGGGTCATTCTTTACTTTGGCCCACATTTGGTCTGCAGGACTTTTGCTCAGATGACCAGTATGTCTGTTGCTTTCAGGCATTTTATTAGGGGTAATAGCTATAAATGCGTTAGTAACTTCCTTACCCTGTGAGGTGGTTGACAAGAGAGTTTTCACTGCCCTTACAAACTTGACAAACATTTACGGTTCACCACTACAAACTTTAATTTAATATGCTTCTCTTTGTACTGGGAGTTAAGGGTTACTTTTCCCAGTGGTTGTATCTGGGGACCTAACCAGCCTGAAAGTTTACATTTCAGTTTCTCTAGTGTCTTATGTATGAAGTATGGAATGGCATTGACTTCTGCTCCAGTATCTGCTTTCATTTGGACTTCTTTCCCTTGTACTTTGAGCACCACCATATCTGTTGAGACTTCTTTCTTGTTTTGCCAACTGCACCGATACTCACTGCATCCATAAAGTAAGTGTGAGCACCTTCATCTTCACTGTCAGTGTCAGATGTAACATTCAAGTTATTTTGCCTGTTACTAGTAGGCCTATCAGTCACGGTGCTGATATGTTTGTTTTCATTTCTGCATTTCCTTGCAAAGTGATTAAGTTTCCCACAAATTTTACACTGTTTGTTATGTGCTGGACATCTTGTTGGATGGTCAAGGCTGTGGCCATACCCACAACATCTACATTCAGTTTTGTAGTCTTTGCCTTGCCGTTTTGGGATGTTCTGAGTGTATGAACTTTGGGACTTTAGGGCTCTCTTTGGAAAAATTTGATTTTGAGTTTTGAGGGCGTGTCTTTAGGGAATGAATATTGTGATTGTCACCTGTCATATGCTGCAGTTGTGCCTGGCTAGTCTCATGCGCACGACATATTTTAATTGCAGTTTTTAAGTCTAATTTGGACGCTCGTAACAACTTTCCCCTCAAATCATCAGATTGAATATCACATACTATCCTGTTTTTAATAAGACTATCCTTCAACTCACTAAATTCAGTCTTTCGAAAGATTTCTTAACTCTGTAACGCACCGTTAAATGGGTTCCGATTTACGTTGGTTTCTGCTTTTAAAAATGTATTGTTCATATGTGACAGTATTGTTTGACAGTATTGACATCAGGTAAGTCAAAGTGTTATAAATGTCTATAGCTTCTGGTCCTGCTTCTGAAAGGAATAAACTGATTTTCACTTTCTCACTCTTCCCATACAACTCGTTTGCTTCTATATAAATATCAAACTGCTGCTTGAACCTCTGCCAATTGGCTGCAATATTTCCATCCAAAATCACTGATAGTCTCCCTTTTAAATCTGACATATTTAAATTGAATGGTGTTCACTTCTGACACCATGTAACAGAATCAATAAATATCACAAACAAGTAAAGGTAGCTTTTTCATATAATCATGTTCTCTAATACTTCACTAGTACAAAGTATGATCTACAACACACACAACTGTACAGTATATACAACAAAGATGACCAAGGTCACATACCACGCAGGGAATATACATGACCTTGACCTGTAGGCTTTAATCAGTCATTTTTAATATCATAATACCCCAGGCTTTTGCAAAAATATTTTTTTAAAGATAAAATCGAGTTGAAAGTATGTATTTCTTATTTAAGATGAATCTCTGTTGTTTTGAATGTAAATGTGTGCTACGATATTCGCTTATAACCTGTAGCTGTGCATGGTATAAAAGCAAATCTCAAAGATGAATTGATAACACTGAAGTACAGTAGGCCTATGTTTTGGGTGATAATATTATGGCTAAATCCTAAGCCTAAATGATCTTAACATTTTTGACATGGGATCAAAGGTGGAAATTTTGTCTATCCTTGTGAATGTGTGTATGTATGTCTGCCTGTCAGTGTCTGGGTGTTTGTGTGTGTGTGTATATATGTGTGTGTCTGCCTGTCAGTGTCTGTCAGGGTGTGTGTTTGTGTGAAGTTGTACATTTACAAAGAAAATTTGTGTCAAGTACATGTACAGTAGGTTAGCTACACTTGAAATGGCAACCATGGCTAGGGTTCATTAGTGTTTAGGCTGCATATGATTTAGAAAACCTTAGATTTTGTTGAATATTATTTTAAAACTCTTTCCATGGTCATCCCAGGAGGAAAGGTTTTGAATGTTTTTTGCAGGGAATTGATTGTAAAGGAATTTATCTTGCAATATTTAAGAGTTTCATGACCAGGGATGAGAGGGTTTTTAAATAAGAATGAAAATTTAGCAAAATTTGAGGTTTTTACTAGATGCAGCCTTAAAACCAATGACCTGGCCATATGGTTGTCATTTCAAGCATGGTCTATAATGTAGGCCCTATAAGAAAATTATTAGCATCCTGGTGTGCATCAGTTTTGAGAGAATCCCATTTTTTTTTTTTTTTTTTTTGTCATTCAGCATCCGTACTTCCATTTCTTTCTACTGAAATACAAACATTTCCTACTGATAGTTTTCAATACCTGTATTTATTACGCCTGCTGTAGTTAGGCTGATCCTGAACGCTGCAAATCACTGAAATGAGTTGGCTAAATTGGGAAAAAAACCTGCCCGCCTGCATCACTTTTCCAACTTGGCTAGGGTGATACTGTAAGCTACTGTAATTGTTTTTTCTTACAGTGCCTACATAAAACTCAAAATCTGCTGCAAATTTTGATTCTTATTTAACCCTATTTACCCCACCCCATAGGCGTACAGGGTGGGGAGGAGGAGGGGGAAGACTGCCCCCCCAAAAATTTTGGGCACCCAAGATTTCAGGAAAAATGGGTATCAAAATTTGGGCAAAACTGTTAAAAAAACTGAATAAAAGATTTTCTGAATAAAAGATGTTATTTTAAAGAAATAAGTAACCAAATTCTTAACTGAATATTTTTGAGCGAAAAGTTAAAAGATGGAATCCGGGGAATTTATCAAGTGCCACACATTTTATGTGTCAAATTGTGTAACAGTGTGAACATATTTTGGTCATAAACTCAAATATTTTCTGATTTTAAGTAGTTAATTAGTTAAATTCGGGAAAAATGGCATTGTGGCAACATGAAATGTGGATTTTATGAGTATATTTTTGAACTGTATTAAATTAGGGCAATATTGGAGGATTCGGGCAAAAATTGTTCTGTCCCCCTAAAAATGAAACTGTCCCGTACGCCTATGCCCACCCCACATCCCTGGACTTAAAACCAGCTGTTTGTTTGGAGCTATCAACTTCATTTGAGATAACTTATTATTAAATGACTATATAACAGTCAACATCATAGGTGCTGGAAGGGTGAAGGGGGGAGGGCCGGGGTGACAGATGGCCCATGGCCCCGACTTTTCAAAAGTGGGTAGTTGGCCCCCCCCTTAAACTTTGAACTTACAAATGAATCATTCAGACACATGATGGGTTTTTTTAAATGAGAAAATCAAATCACTTGAACAAATGAATTAATTCTCATTCAGATGATCATAGACCCACAAACATACATGACACAAATCAACAGTTTTTGCAGGAAAACAACTGATTTAATTGATGCAGAAATCATGTTCATTCCTCTGTCAAAGAACTTGATACTGCAGGCAGCAATATTTGCATGCTTTGCATCTACTTCTTGCTTAGTTGGATTGATGCTTCAACCAGGAGATCGTATAATGAGTCTGAAGATGGATATACCATTGGATTATTACAGCAGCCAAGGGAGGTGCCGTAACAGTCCCGCCACTTGCACCAGTACAGCATCTTTATGGAATTCTATGACATTGATATTGAACACTTATAAATAAAATTATCTTTGCTGTCATGGTACCCAATAATAAAGGCGTTCAATGACAGATAGCCATCATCCCTTAGACTTAAGACAGTTACCAAATTCAAAGACGTTGATATTTTAGCAAAGGATTGATCAGCACTACTTATTGTCACAACCCAATTACACATACAGTGTATGTTATCAATGGGACATTTTTGTTGTGTAAATCAGAAACAACTGCAATCAGTGAACGTCCGCCAACACAACAAAAATGATCACATCAGTACAGCAGTAAAAGGCCTGGAACAAAGGTATGACTGATAACTAGATCAGCACCAGGGTGTAGGAAGGGTCCCCTTTCAGGGGGAGGGGGAAAGACCCTATTCATTTTCCGGTTACAAGTGGAAAATTGCAGTGGTAAATAAAGTTTCTATTAATGTTAAAGTTGTTGGTATTCGGAAAGTCTCCCATTTTCGGAAAATGCCCTTCAATTTTCCAGAAATTTTCCTTCATTTCCAAGCAATTTTCTTTGATTTTCAGAATTTTTTTTCTTTCACTTTTCGAGAAATTTTCTTTACTTATCGGTAGTGCTGTCATGACATGTCGGTTATCGCGATATCTCTTTTCTCACAACATAAAATATGCCTCTCACGACATATCACGATACCAAAAACTAATAATCAACTTGGAAATTTCTCGCAACTACTGTAGGCTAGGCTACTTCGTACGTTACAATTCTTAGTTACGGTATTAAATCTAAAAGTCAAGTTTAAAAAAATATTGTGAAACCTAAAGAAACTAAAAATCATGCCTTTGTCATCCCACAATGACACATTCCAATGTAAGTTGGCAAAAAGAACAAAAATTGGCCCAGAACATGCCTCTCATGCTATCACTTGGGATGATTCATGGTCACATTGACTGAATTACCGGTATACCAAACACGTGTGTGATGTGACACATGATTGAACGTAATAGTCACACGATCATGTTGTCTGCAAATAAATTTTTTATTTGCATTATAAAAAAGTAACGTACTGTATATAGTAATATTAACAATTTGCGTGGCAGTTTTCTTAAAAAGTATCGCGATATACCAATATATCACGACATTTTTCTTCACGAAATCGATACGTAATAGAGCCATGTTGTGACAGCACTAATTATTGGAGAAAATGACCAATTTTTAGGAAATATTGACCAATTTACAGGAAATTAAGTCAATTTTCAGAAAATTTCTTTTGGAAAATGTTGCCAAATTTTACCTAATTCCCAATAATTTGACCAAATTTCCCATCAATTTGTTCAATTTGATTTTAATAATCAACTTATGGTTGAATTTGTAAAAGTTGTATCATGTAAATTTGAGATAAATTTAGGTATATTTTTAGCCCCAAATCCACTAAAACTGCAGAGCTTATGGAGGCTTTGCCAAATCAAACACTGGCAGATTTGAGGTTTTAATTGTGTACTGTATGCAGCCTAACACTAATGACCCATATGGTTGCCATTAACAGACCTGTACTAATTTATTGATATGCATGGTAGCATGGCTTATGAGTATCTCAGGCTAGCATATTTCAATGCCAGTTAATGTCAAACTTGAAAATCAACCAACAATGAAAGAATACATCAGAACCACAAAAGCTTTTGTTTTTCTGGTCTGTGTGGAATGGAACAATCTCTTAGAATCTACAGTTCAGTATGGCAAGTATAGTGATGTTGGAAGAAGAGGATTTTTTGGGACCGGGAGGTTTTGTGGGAGAGATAAGCAATCAAATCAAAGGGATTTAGCGTGAGGAGCAGGCAATCTCAGCAAATGGAGCCTCCTTGACATGGTGACATTTTGTGACAAAATTTCATTGCCCAAAAATCTGACATTTTGAAAATTTTGAGACAAAATGTGACAAAATGATCATAAACAGATGTATTAAGATTTGTCTGACATTTTGTGTCATGTTTTACCCCATCACTCACTTTGGTAATTTGATGTTGCATTTTAGTGGTGGATTCCATTTTTCATGAAACAGACATAACCAAATGATCCTTTCTATGAGTATCACAGGTCAACAGGTCGTAGTATGTGAATCTATGTCGATCAAATGTGACAGGCAAAAGTGAGGTGACATGCTGTGCAAAAGGTGCCAAAAATTATGCGACATTTGAAATGATTATGTAACCTTCGTTGTCGTGGTGCCGTTAAGACCTCATCAAACAAACAAACATTATGTAACAAATTTGAAATTTTGTGACAAGCCATCAATCATTAGTCTCTGCAATCTATGAGGATGTCTTTGATTGAAATTTGGTATTTAACCAGTTGCTATCTTTATTGTTTCATCCTTAGAAATCAAATTCTTTGAAAAAGAAATGAAGAGGTCAGCCTTCTTTGGTCGACACATGCATGGCCAAGCATTCAGTATTGCTGTTTGATCTAAAGCTGGAAACATGGATTTCACCCACACCCCTAACCTGGATAAAGATGACGGTAAGTTAATAAAAACAGACACAACCTTCCACCTTGTGTAATGTACAGGCTGCATGAAGCAATATCTTTCCTTAGGAGAAATGGTCCGTCAATCATTCCACTTAATGCATAAATCATCTCAGGCATATCATACACAGCTATCTTATCACCAGTTTGAACAATTTCTCCCACTAAGACACCTAACAGACAAGTGATTTTAATCACAAATGCGCACTGTGTATTCAGCACTGGATTTCTGTAATCTTATACACACAAATAACCTTAGGCTACTTGGCTGTGGTGTGCATGGGAATGGCAGATAAACAGTCATTGTTTGGAATGGAAACACAATACACTGAACAGGAAGTCGGGTTTATAAATTTTATACCTGATTTTTCAGGATTAACTCTGGTGTCGGGTGCGAATAGGCTTAAAGAGAAACTTTTCGGCATGTGCATCTGGAATTTTTGTGGACCATGGGCTGGATTTTCCATACAAAAAATATGAATATGGAAAAAAGTGTTGGGGGTGGCAGGGGTTCTCTGCTGCACCCCATTTCTACCCATGTTTGGGACCTTTAGAAGAGGGGAAGTCGAAGGGTTAAACATTTAGGTGAAAGCTGGATTGCCATGTATTTAAACACTCATTGTAGATGAACCCTGACCCTTATTTGTAATAGTTTTGTTACAGTTTTGTGGCTTCCTGTGTCTTTCCTGGTAAAGCAGACCAGGATGTAGGTGTGACGTGTACGTGTAACATGTAAGTTTTTAGGTTGGGACCCCAGAGATGACTAAATTTTTCCTCCGAATTATGATGGTCCCCCACTTCCTGAGATCTCTTGTCATTTTAGATTGAACAATTGACATGACTTGTCCTTTTTCTTAACATTTTGTTCCAGCAAATCATAACCACAAAATTACAAAATAAAGAGAAGTACACAGTGAAACTAAAAAACAAAAAACCTTGAAAAATACTTGAATCGTGACAATCAATCAGTACATTTAAATGTAAATATTACCTGATGAGTCAAATACATTTTGCAAGAAAGAAAAAATATTGAAAAATAAACAAACAGAAAAAGGTTTTATTCTGCATGCGTCGCAAAGATGGCGGCCATTTTTTCGAGAGGACTGATATTTCAGAACTTCCTGGTTGTGGTGGCGTAGTTTTGAAATGTTTTACGGCGAGGTATATCATAGGCTTAGTATGCAAGATTTTCACAGAAGAATTTTGAAAGCCGTAGCGAATAGGTCAAAAATGTTACGCGATGTTGAGTTGAAATGACATTGAAAGGAAGTTATCTGTTCTTTCTGAACTGAATTTCCATGCATATTTTCCATGAAAAATGATGATTTATAAACTTTTGATGATTTGGAAAGCAAAACTCAGTCTATTTGGGCAATGGAGTCAGTACTTTTGCCATACTGGTTACGCAATTTTTTTTCATTTGCCTCGTAGTTTTAGAGCAATTTTTGTGTATTTCCGAAAATTACAGTACTAAACGCGTGTACACGATACACGCTCGCTTTTTTGGGCGTGTACACGTTTACTAAAATCCCTAAACGTTCACAGCTCTAACTGGTTGATGATCAAAGTTACCAACGGTCACAAGGTTTTTGTAAAAGTAAAAAAAAAGATGTGTACCTGCCACCGAATATACATGTAGCAGTAAATTTTAGCACGGTTTGTGTTACAAAAGAAATTGTAGTACTTGGTTGTTTAGAACAACTCCTTTGAGTGTGTGTGTTTTTTTTTTTTTTTTTTTGTGGAGGGGGTGGGATGAGGGGTGTATTCAATTAGAACTGTTGATGACTCCCCCCACCCCTTAGTATTGGTAATAAACTAGTCTTGTGACTTACTGTTACTATTTGTGACTTACTGTTACTATATCCATGCATGTTTTCCATTATCATGCATATACAAATATTAATATTGTCAACAATTTGCACACTGGTTTATATATTGTTTTAAAGATACTGTATTTTCATTTGAGCAAATTCCCATGATTTGATGGTGACGGTATCTAAGCACACGGAAAATTTCAAATGTTGCTATTGCTCTATATTCTATACATGTATGTAAATGAATAATGCATTGCAAATTTCACTTGTGGATTTTTAATAAAGACTCTTCTTCATTCCAATGCAATTTTTGCAGATCTCGTTTCCATGGTAATCTGCTTTTTGTACATTTTTCATGTTTCATTTTTGGATTATTTTAAATGCCAGAAAATTGAAGCCACAGATAATAGCTCTTAAGGCCATCAATACATGATCAGATATGCTACCTTCCTGCATGGCCTTCTTGTGAGATCAAGTTATCAGGAGACATTCTCCAAAAATTGTTATTTAGGAATTTCAAGTTGAAAAATATTAGTCAGATTCTTTTATTTAAAGTAAAACTATGCTACACACATGTTAATATGCCAATAATATGCTTTTTGTGATTTGAATTGATTATAGAGATCATTTACAGTAGGCTTTGTCGTTTCTTTACTGTAATTCTATTGTATCTTGGAGAGGACAGAAAGGTCTGAAAATAGTCCAGCAGCATTCCCATTAATGGAAACATTAGGAATTGATTCTGGGCATGCGCCAAAAGTTTGTCTTTCTAGGTGAGTCATCCTCTGATCAGTCGTTTTCTTCATCGTACTGCACGCAATCAATGAGCGCATTGTTTTGATCTCGTTAATGCTGCAGCGTATACACAATACAATCCGCGATTTGTATGGTTCAATACGATTACGGACAACAAGGTTAACTACATGTAGCTCCGTTATTTTTATACCTTTCACGCTCAGTACAAAGAGATATATCGCCACAAAATTATAGTGATAGTATTAAATATACATCTCAGATTTTCCAGGCTAAGCGCCAGTCAGTCATATCAACTTTTATTTGAACTTCCGGTGACAGATCGTGTGAGTGTGACTGTCACTGACAGTTTCACATTGTGTTACTGTATTAAATCCTAAGAAAATGAGTCACAGCGTCAGCCAGTACACACTGGCCATAAAACTTTAATTTAACTCGCGTAGGATTCTAGGAAAGACAGTTTTTGAATTAAACACTCAAATTATTATACAAAATGTGCGTATAAATAATTCCCAAAGATGAATCCTTTGAAACAAACAAGCAAACGGATAGAAATTCAAGCACTATCTCAACTGTTCAATGTAAAAATAACGCGAAGAAAGATGGCGACCGAGATCTAGGCCAGGGCAGCTGCTGTCGTGTCTGTTCTGTGGTTTTATGTTATGCGTTTTACGCATATATTCTTATCAGCCTGAAACACGTCTACAACATCGGGGTCAAGTACAGGTCACGTTATACTTTTTGCAATAGCTCAAAAACGGCGTGGTGAACCTATGGTATGGGAGTGGAAAAAGCATAGGTATTATTAAACTATGTTTAATGTTTTGCGCATCCAAAATTTCCCAAATGGCTAGGAATTTTCTTCTAGCCGTTTAAAGTTCCGCACGTACGTTATAGGTATGGAGGCTGAAAATTGTGTCTGTATTAATGGCGCCAACCATTGGTCAAATGTTCCGATTAATGGGAACAAATTTGTTTCTATTAATAGGCATGCTACTGGACTGGAAAAGGAGTAAAGTAGGATAACCCTTTGGTGTTTAAGTAGGATAAACATTTGGTGTTGAAGTAGGATAACCCTTTGGTGTTAAAGTAGGATAATTCTTTGTTGTTAAAGTAGGATAACCCTTTGTTGCTGAAGTAGGATAACTAACCCTTTGTTGCTAAAGTAGGATAACCCTTTGGTCCTAAAGTAGGATAACCCTTTGGTGTTAAAGTAGGATAATTCTTTGTTGTTAAAGTAGGATAACCCTTTGTTGCTGAAGTAGGATAACTAACCCTTTGTTGCTAAAGTAGGATAACCCTTTGGTCCTAAAGTAGGATAACCCTTTGGTGTTAAAGTAGGATAATTCTTTGTTGTTAAAGTAGGATAACCCTTTGTTGCTGAAGTAGGATAACTAACCCTTTGTTGCTAAAGTAGGATAACCCTTTGGTCCTAAAGTAGGATAACCCTTTGGTGTTAAAGTAGGATAATTCTTTGTTGTTAAAGTAGGATAACCCTTTGTTGCTAAAGTAGGATAACCCTTTGGTGTTTAAGTAGGATAAACGTTTGGTGTTGAAGTAGGATAACCCTTTGGTGTTAAAGTAGGATAATTCTTTGTTGTTAAAGTAGGATAACCCTTTGTTGCTGAAGTAGGATAACTAACCCTTTGTTGCTAAAGTAGGATAACCCTTTGGTCCTAAAGTAGGATAACCCTTTGGTGTTAAAGTAGGATAATTCTTTGTTGTTAAAGTAGGATAACCCTTTGTTGCTGAAGTAGGATAACTAACCCTTTGTTGCTAAAGTAGGATAACCCTTTGGTCCTAAAGTAGGATAACCCTTTGGTGTTAAAGTAGGATAATTCTTTGTTGTTAAAGTAGGATAACCCTTTGTTGCTAAAGTAGGATAACCCTTTGGTGTTAAAGTAGGATAACCCTTTGGTCCTAAAGTAGGATAACCCTTTGGTTCTAAAGTAGGATAAACATTGACAAACATATGGTAAAGTAGGATAAGCCTTTGGTAAAGTAGGATAAACCTTTGGTAAAGTAGGAAAATCCTTTGGCAAAGTAGGATAAACCTTTTATAAAGTAGAATTAAGCTTTGGTAAAGTAGGATACACCTTTGGTAAAGTAGGATAATACATTTGGTAAAGTAGGATAAACCTTTGATAAAGAAGGATAAACCTTTGGTGAAGTAGAAGTAGGATAAACCTTTGATAAAGAAGGATAAACCTTTGGTGAAGTAGAATACACCTTTGGTGAAGTAGGATAAACCTTTGGTAAAGAAGGATTTATTTTTGGTGAAGTACGAAAAACGTTTGGTAAAGTAGGATAAACTTTTGGTAAAAAAGGATAAACCTTTGGCGAAGTAGGATAAACCTTTGGCGAAGTAGGAAAAACCTATGGTAAAGTAGGATGAACGTTTGTTGAAGTAAGATAAATGCTTGGTAAAGTAGGATAAACCTTTGGTAAAGAAGAATAAACCTTTGGTAAAGTAGGATAAACCTTTGGTAAAGAAGGATAAACCTTTGCTGAAGTAGGATAAACCTTTGCTGAAGTAGGATTAACCTTTGGTAAAGTAGGATAAACTTTTGGTAATGTAGGATAAACCTTTGGTAAAGTAGGATAAACCTTAGGTAAAGTAGGATAAACCTTTGGTAAAGTAGGATAAACCTTAGGTAAAATAGAAAAAGGCGCAGGAAAATAGGTGGAGGAAAAGAAATTTAAGAAATTTAAGAACCAGGGTGGAACAGGTGCACCTAAGCTTGCACCATCTACCGATTTTGTAACTTAAACGGGTTTCGCGAAATCGCGATCTGATGCATGTTTTTTTTACCGAAAAACCGGAAGTACTTAAAAATGAAATCACTGTTTCAAAAAAAAAAAGATAGTAAAATTCAATTTTATTTCAATAAAAAGAAAGTTCATGCTTTGTGTAAGAATGTATTTTGAAGTATCTTTTCATATATATATGTGAAAATATGTGATATTTATGCCGATTAAATCAATAATATGATAAAGAAATGAGAATGTTTGGAAATGCATACAGTAGTCATGAATATTACATGTACCTGTAATAACAGGCGTGAATCAGCTCAATAATGTCTCTTTGTGTCTTTTTTCTGGGCTAATATTTTCACAAACAAAACAACTGTACCTTTATTTCCTTAACATTCCTTTTATTTTAAGTCCTTGACATTTTCTCCTGAGTCCTTTTTGTCTTGTAAAATACTTTGTTAATCCATAATAGATCCCCCCCGATAACAATATCTTAAATCGCAAGACCATTCACTCATAAATTCACAACCAACCTGCCTTATATGCACTGTGCAAGACTACAGTACATTCACACGACAGCCCCTGGATATGAAACTTATAAATGGATATCATGACTTACGAGCGTGACTTCTGCCGTCATTGGTCAAAAAAGTTAACTTTATTCCCACTGTATGTACATCAGCTCAAGGGGTGATTTTTCTCACACACCAGTAACAACAAGGTAGCGGGATTTTATATCTTTTTCACTTGCCTTATAATTTGTTCCTTGATGCTGTGTATCATATTTTTGAAATTTTTTAAAGTTTGATTCTGGGAAAAACTGTCGCTATAAGTAGCATGGTAAATGTTTTCATAGCTCCTTGCTGAAACAAGGTCCTGTTTATGTACGGAATGCAATGTAATTCAGTTTAATTTTCAATCATGATGTATTTAAATCACGCATTGTATCATTTGTATAGAAATTGCAGGGAATACGTTTTTTTTCTTTCTTTTCATTTTGATGAAGAAAATACAAATTTGGTGGGGAGTTGGACACTACTGTTCATTAGCTGGCATTTTCTTTTCTGTACTCTCTCGTTCATGCAGTTTTAGCGAGTACTATACAGGGCAACTTCAACCCATGTGGAGGAATAGTGAAACAAGACTTTTTAAGGAATTTTCATTGATGGCAAAAGTGGCATGATAGACGATAATTCCTAAAGCAGAAGTGGTGCCACCGTGATGAGAGGGTAACCACCACACTAGCTCGGGAGAGGATGGTCCTCCATTGAAATTTATTGAAAATAATGACACAAGCATTGAATATATATATATGTACCCCTTGAAAGTGATTTTTCCCTCTAAATTACAACTAATGAACCTTTGTTACTTTTTATTTTGTCCGTCAGGCCCCCAAATATCAAGCAGATTGGCCCACAGTAGGCCTTTATACATATGTAAACAATAATATTAGCACTCTCTAGAGTGCTCACCTCTACCCCGTTGCAATTCCAACATGCCTAAAATAAAATTAGACTTTATTTGATCCCCATACCTAATATAATCTACCTCAGAAATACTCGGCCACCAAAATTCATCCTCAAGTTTTGATTTGTAGTAAACATTTGCAATCTAAACACCTGAAGATTATCTGCTGATTGGATTTCTTCCAAGACCATACCATTGTTTTCAGTTTTATTTAAGTGAAGCATCATTGCATGAGCTTTATTCAGTCAGGTTTCACATTCCATCATTTTTTATTCATGGCAGAAACCAATTGTTTCATTTTCATTGATTACGAACACGCCAAAAAGTTTTTCTATACAGCTTTTGTACCCAATACTAGACTTTTTATATAAAATATAAAACGTCTGGTATAATGATACTTCAACTCCCGTATCACCAGCATGTTTACACTCATAACAAAGAACCCCTCTGTTATCATTAAGACACAGGCACAGTGTTGTGTGGCCAGTATTGAAAGTGCACCCAAGCAGAAGCGAGGACAATGAATAGAAGAGTGGATTGCATGCACCCATGTACACATTAAATGAGTGAGGAAGATGAGCAGGGGATAGGGCTGCCTACTGGTCTGGCAAGCTGGAGGCTTGTGCATTGTGGTGTGTCTACTGGTCTGGCAAGCTGGGGGCTTGTGCAGTGTAGTGTGCTTACTGGTCTGGCAAGCTGGAGGCTTGTGCAGTGTAGTGTGCCTACTGGTCTGGCAAGCTGGAGGTTGTGCAGTGTAGTGTGAAATTGACAGTCTGGATGCTACAGGCAATGTGGACCTATTCCTCATGGTCTAAATGGTAACTCCCTGCTTGATGTTAGTCTCTTTGAGTCAAGAAAATTGATTGTTCGGATCTTCATTCAGAGTGCAAAGTCATTGTTTAGCACATTTCCATTGGAAAGCTTCAACTTAGTTTTGACAATCAACTTAGTCTTGACAGATCTCATCCTAAACATCCCCACCCCTCAATTGCTGCCCTTCCCCTCTTCCAATTATTCCCAAACTTTAATCACTTCTTCATGAAACAGTAGCAAAATAGCACACCAAATTTAATCAAATCATCAGTTCTGGAGTTATCTTGATGACAGACAAAACTCACCTTAAAATGTCCTCTTCCCCCATTTTCACCCTATACCCTGTTCCATTATGTCTCAAATTTTAATTACTTCTTTCTTAACCCTTACTCTACCATGCGGCGATGTTATCACCATTTTGGGTGCTCAATCTTTTCTCCGCCTCCCAAGCGCATTTACAAAAAAATGCTGGTAGAGTAAAGGTTAATCAACCCGCGACAAGTATGCCAACTCAAAAATATAATGCAGCATGATATATGTCACTGAAGCGGAACGAGCCTGACTATGTTGCTCAGAAGACAGAGGACCTTTCAATAATCAGCCTGTGCCCAACCCTTACTCTACTACGCGACGATATTATCGCTGCTTTGAGGGCCCCATCTTTGACTCTGCCTCCCATGCGCGTTTTCAAAAAAGTGCTGGTAGAGTAAGAGGTAATCAGTCAGAAAACAACACACCAATTTTAATCCAAATCCAATCATCAGTTCTGAAGATATCGTGATGACATAAAAACAAACAGGCAAAAACATGTCTCCACCCCCCATGTGCACCCTTCCCCTGTTCCAATATGTCTCAAATTTGAACCACTTCTTCCATAAGCAGTAGCAAAATCACACAACAAATTTAATCCAAATCCAATCATCAGTTCTTGAGATATCTTGATGACAGACAAACAAACAGACAAAACACAGGCAAAAACATAACCTCCATCCAACTTCGTTGGCAGAGGGAACAACAGACAAACACAGGCAAAAACATAACCTCTGTCCAACTTCATTGGCGGCTTTGTTGGCAGAGGTGAAAAAGGCTTTTGATGATAGCACTCGGGATATCACTGGAATCCTTAACCTAATTTTAAAGCATACGGCAGTATACTACTTAGCTGAGAGGGTGATTCCCCACCCCCTGCACCCCAAGTGACAATGATTGGTCCGGATATTGCTAGTGGCGGTGGCCTCTTTTTAATCAAAAAAATGAAATTTTAGATTAAGATCCTGTTATATTGGGAGATATACGAACAAAATTTGAAACAATTGGAAACTTTTATAACAATATGCAGTAATATCGTGGCATTTAGGACCAAACTTAGAGAGAATTTGATTAATCATAATGTCTTTAAAAATGTGAATTTCTTTTGTTCTCTTCACACAAATTCAGGCATATATTTTGTTTGGACCAGAATTCTATTTCACGGTGCCAGAATTTCATTTTTTGGGGACCAAGTCCCCTGTGGCTATGCCACTGACTGAATGCTTATTAAGCCACAAAATCGCAGGGGAAAATATGATAGAATACATGAAGGAATCTGAGGATTTGATGACACAACTAGTCTGGTTTCAGTTGGTTTTACACAAATGATGCCAAAATTTAAACTTGAATATCTCCTTAAAGGAATGAGATATTTGAATAAAATCTTCACCATTTTGCTTCTTTTGAAATCCTCATTTATTATGGTAATTTTGCTTGACCCCTGAACTACATGTAATCCTTTAATTAGCAGAGACATTGTATTCCTATTCTTACACAAATCGTAATATGATTTGACGTACTGCATACGTGACTCACTGTGGTGTACATGTACTGTAGCTCAATTGTTCGTCATAGCATAGTGATACTGTAACCTAGCAACCTCTGCAAACTTGTTCTATATTGCTTTTTTGCCTTGTATCTTTCTAGGCATGCAGTGAAACTTGTGAAATATGGTTAGAAAGTCAGAAATTTAAATGTAAGGGAAAAATGATTACAATGGGAGAAATATTTTCATATATATCAATAAGGTTGTGTTTTGCATTTGAGCTATTATTTATAATATACAATACAGTACATATATAGGAACTGTACCTCAATATTAATTTTAAGTCCGCATAAAGTTACTCAAGCTGCATGTCACATTGTAATCGGTTTGCCATTTACAGGTTTTTGGTAAAAATTTAAATGAATGATAACATATGGTCAATTTTCGGCAGGTTGTTTAGATTTTATTTGCTGATTTTATGACAGTTCTCTCAGTCAATGGTAAACATATTATTACGGATGTGTAAATTGAGCCATCAATTAAATGTACAGTACTAAAAAAACAGTAATAATATCCATCAAAATATAGTCAGCCTAATTTTCCATTTTATAGCACTAAATAAATGTCCAGATTTTAATATTTAAGATGTATCATTGGACAAAGATATTTCTACTTTCTAATGTCAATCCATTGCTTTTTAATTATCTGCTAAGATTTAAGTAAATTATGACAAAGAGATCATAGATGTGTACCCTGCTCCCAGAAAATACATTTTGATCATTTTCAATTAAATGACTTTAATTAAGCAAAGAAATTTGAAGTGCACGTACATTGGCACACTTGACTCTGACTGTCGCCGTGCCATTAAACAAACCAACTAACCGCAGAGATATGAAATATTTTCCCATTCACATAGTTTGCATATTCACATAATTTGCACATTCATATAGTTTGCACATTCACATAGCTTGCACATTCATATAGTTTGCACATACTGAAACATGTAAAAGCTGATATCAAGTGTAAGCTGAGTATATGCTATTTTTAATTGAAAGACTACAGTATCTGATTTTAAGGCAGTAAAACAGAGAGGTGTTGTACTACAGTGTACTTCGTAGACCTGTAAATAACAAATTGTACTTGTAAAAAGGTTGCTGATTTCATTGTAAAAACAATCGTCCTTTAACAGTTCGGTAAATTCCTCTCTTCTGGAGAAAAATCATTTTCCCCCGAAGAGGCGAAAACCTATGTAAATTATGTAACTTCCGGATTTCCATTTACAAGTGCTTTGACCTACGGTTTTTAATTAGCTTATATGAGGTCATTGTATCTGTGAAGTGACTAGGCTGCCTTAATTGTGTGCATACCTGTTGCTTTGACAAGATTGGATGTCTGAAAGGTGAAGTAGATCTACACCTCAAACCAGACCCGGAACCTTATATTGACCCTCCGCGACGAGTTGCAATACACATGCGCAGCAAAATTGAAAAGGAGTTGAACCGCATGGAATCAAATGGCATTGTTCAAAAAGTGACTGAAGCTACAGGTTGGTGCTTGTCATTAGCCTATGCAACAAAGGCAGATGGCAGCCTACGTGTATGCTTAGATCTACAGAAACTTAAGAATGCCTTGAAGCGATCACCACACAAGATCCTAACAATTGAAGAGCCTAACCCAGAGTTCACTTACTCAAAATTCTTTTCAAAGCTACCCACTGCTATGGAAAAAGGACATCGTTAACCACCTCGCCACCTCTTTCAGCAACATATCGTCCTTGGCCAACTACCCCAATGCTTTAAAAACCAAAAAAGCTTGCGATGAAGCCCGGAGAATCACCTTTCCCTCTGACAACTCCAAGAGTTACAACACCTCTCTCACCCTTTCTGAATTAAACCAAGCCATCCACAATGCTGGCTGCACCTCCAAGGGCCCAGATAACATCCCCTAGCAGTTCCTGAAACACCTCCCAACAAGGCCACCACTACCCTACTCACCACCCTCAAGCACATTTGGTCCTCACACCCCTTTTCCCCTATCTGGAGGACAGCTATCATCACCCCCATCCCCAAACCAGGGAAGGACAGTATCGACCCCTCCAGCTACCGCCCCATCGACCTCACCTGCTGTCTCTGTAAAATTATGGAAAGGATCATTAACCTGAAACTTATCTGGTTTCTTGAGACCAATAGAATCCTCTCCCCTCACCAAAGCGGCTTTTGGAAATGCGCAATACCCTAGACCAGTAAATTACGCTCGACACCGCTATCTGGGAATCCTTTGCAAAAAAAGGAACACCTCATTGCCATCTTTTTCGACCTCAAGAAAGCTTTTGACACTACTTGAAAATACGGCATTACCTGCAAACTTTACACCATTGGCCTCAGAGGCCACCTCCCCATCTTTATTCAAAATTTCCTCTCACCCAGGCAGTTCCAAGCTCGTATTGGCCACACCCTCTCCAACCCTTCCCTCCAAGAAAAGGGCGTCCCCCAGGGCAGCATTCTCTCCCCCACTCTCTTCCACCTGAGCATCAACGACATCACGTTCAACCTTGGCCCCAATTTGAAACGGCCCTCTGCGTGGATGACTTCATCATCTTCTACTCCTTCTCTAGCTTTCCATCTTGTCAAAAATAGGCTCCAACTCAGCCTCAACTAGCTGCAAGACTGGTGCAACAATAACGGTTTTAAATTCTCCACAGACAAGACAGTCTGCATGCACTACTGTCATTTCAACAACCTCCACCCCAACCTGAACCTCGTGCTCAATAGCAATTGCATCCCTAAAGTTGAACACACTAAGTTCCTGGGTTTAGCTCTAGACCCCAAGCTTTCCTACAAGCAACACATTACCAACCTGAAACAGAAATGCAACAGCTCTCTCAACATTCTCCGCCTTCTCTCCAACACCACTTGGGGTGTGAACCACCATGCTCCTCAAAATCTTCAGGCTCACCATTCGTGCCAAGCTTGACTGCGGCATTATTGTCTACTCTGTTGCTCACAACTCTTACCTTACCTTTGTCTTGGTACCTACAGGACCTCCCCAATCACCAGCCTTCATGTTGAAGCCAAAGAACCCTACTCTCCGCTCAGCCACTTTGCCATCTTCTCCGACTCCAAGGCTGTCCTTCTTCTTACATAATCTTGAATGGGATAACTCCACATCCCACCACCTCTCGATCCCAGCTTTCTGATTTTTAGTTCTTGTATTTCTCTCATTCTCCCCCTGTTTTCTTTTCTTCCTACCTCTAGAATGATCTGACCTCTCAGGCACAATTTGACCCTCGTTGTCGTGGTGCAGTTAAGCCCTCAACAACAAACAACAAACACTCATTCAACAATGAGATGTGCCTCTTTGACCAATGTCTGAAGTGTTCATTGCACTATTAGAATTGCCACTTCGAATTTAGAACTTGAATATAAATATCTTAAAGAATGACATGTAAGATGGTAATTACATATGGGAGGGATGGCATTGGGGAGGGAGGGATGGATGGCATTAGGGGGGAGGCGATAGATGGCATCAACAGGGGAGGATGATAGCATCGGGGAGGGTGGGAAGGATAGCATCAGGGCTGGAAAAATGGATGGCTTTGGGGAAGGGTGGATAGCATCAGCAAGGGAGGGATGGATGGCTTAGGGCAAGCGTTGGCATCAGGGAGGGATGGATGGATATCATGGCAGTGGGGAGGGGAGAAATATATGGCATTGGGGAGGGAGGGATGAATGGCATCAGAGAGGGGTGGATGGATGGATAGCATCAGAAAGGGGGGATGGATGGCACCAGGAAGGGATGATGACATCAGGAGGGATGGGTAAATGGTATTGGGAAAGGAGAAATGGATGGCATCTGGGAGGTAGGAGATGAATGTCATTGGGGGTAGGGATTTTGTGTTGAAGTGTCTATAAATTTTGAATATACAGTAGCCTATATATTTAGTTTTGAAGTACAGCTGATCAATAAACAATACGAACTGGAAAACTGCTTTGAGGTCACACCCACCTTACTTATTCCCACCTCCTTACTGACCCCCTGTCAGGGGTTCCTTACAGTCAACTACATCCTCATTGACTGCCGATTCTTCACCCACCACAGAGCTTCCCTCCATTGCCAGCTCTTCCGCAAAAACTCACCAGAAAAAATCAATCTTCTACAGCATACCTGTTCCTCTATCTAATTTATCTTAAATCCTAACCTTCTCCAACCTTATACCTACATGTATCTACTGCACCGTGACTCTGTCCTGACTTCTGGAATCAGGCTTAATCTATTTTCTCGGGCACAATTGGACTATCGTTGTCCTGGTGCCGTAAAACCTCAGAAAACAAACAAACATTTTAAAGATCATTTACTTATTTGTTTTATGATTACTTTGCTTAATTTCAATCTTTGAAACTCTGAACACAGGGAGAATGTCCTCTCCAAACTGATTTAGACATCAGTGGGTATAGGAGATTTTAATTGCAGGGGCAAAACATGAAAGAGGGGGGGGGGGTGGGAAATTTGAACATCTTTTTAATCATACCTATAATTCAATACCAAAAAGAAAACAATGATTAGCAAATCTTTAGAGGGGAGAGGGGGGAGGATAAGTGCACCCCTTGCCCCAATGACAAGCCGCCCATGGATGTTGATTGTGGATGTGGCTATTATTAGAGCCAAACTTTTTTATCACAAATGGCTTGATCCTTCTTCAAGTTAAAGCAAATGTCTTTTGTGATTGAAATAAAAAAAGCCGCCCATGGATGTTGATTGTGGGTGTGGCTATTATTAGAGCCAAAGTTTGTTATCACAAATGGCTCGATCATTCTTCAAGTTAAAGCAAATGTCTTTTGTGATTGAAATTAGAAAAATAGAGAGGTATGCAGGGGTGTATAGCCAGCCTTTTTGTTTGGAAGGGG
>JAIGNY010001005.1:0-34963 GCA_020152595.1 Chiridota heheva
GAAGAAATCTGCTATAAACCATAACAATAGCAACAGTTTTGTTGAGACTTAGCCATTTACAGCTTTTGAAATTCATATCGTTGTAATAATTTATGCCATGTCTCTATATTTTGTGACGACACAAAGATAAATTATTTAATTTTTAGTAGTGTTTTTCACATAGTTGCCTGACTAGAAGACCAAATCAATGGTACCATGTTCTCTTCTGAAACCACATTAACTTTTGTGAAGTACTTCTTGTTCAAGATGTAGTGTAAGGCGGTTGAGTAACATGATAGCATGGAGATTCTTCTGGGATTGTCGCAACATGCCCTGTTACCATTACGCTTGACTAAATCATTCTGCAGAGGCTGAAGAAGTGAATAACATAAATGTGACCAACATATCAATCGCGTGATCTTGATTTCTTATCTAGACCAGCTGGACCTTTCAAAGCGTCAATGGTACTCTGTACTCTTGTAAAGGTCACCTCAGGTGGACTTTCCCCAGCTCTAGAGTATCTATCAGTGAGGCCGTGTGCCATGGGTTGTAGCTTTTCAAGAGATTCTTCACAGGTCAAAACACTGATCAACACTTGAGACAACTCATTGCCAGTATTGGTACACCATTCTGCTGTTCCATGACCAGCACTAGCAAGCTTCTTGCAGATCTGTAAAAACAGATGAACAAACTGTTATAATATGTTTACACACTTGAAAATTTCAAAATCATTGAGTGCATTTTTCCAACTTCATGTTTACTAACGTTACTGATTAGGCCTAGGCATAGCTAGAGCGGATCTTTGCAAAATTAAGCAAAAATACTAAAATTTAGCTGGGATTATTCACTTGTAAGTATTATAAACAAGTAAATGGTTCACTGGGGAAAGAGACACATGTTGGGGAAAGAGACATGTTGGGGCAAGAGACCCCTTCTTTAAAAGCAATTTGGAAGCTGGATGGCCAGATTATTGGGGATGGCACTTTACCTCTGGTCACCCTCCCAATATGACCCTCCTCCCCTACCCCTGTATTTCCTTGAAAACACTTGAAATTGTATTTCTCTTAAGAATTTTCCTGTATTTGGACAAATTTGTTGACATTTCATATCTGGCACCAACTGTCACTGAAGGATACCAAGTTTGACAAGGTCAACATGATTACTGATGCTCTGAACCATTTTTGCGTGCCTTTTCACCAAGAATTCCTATTAGAATCTACAGTACAAGACATTCAGCATAACCTTAATAATTATAAGTATTTTCAAAGCTTCCAATGGTTGAAATTGGGTCATAAACTGACATTTTCAAGACAGCACAAAATAAATGAGGTATATTAGCTAATTTGCATATCATTTGCATAACATTTTTATTGAAATATTGGTGTAAACATTTCTTTTTATATCATATTAGTCTTGTGCATCATAGAAAGAAACAATACATTTTTATAAGAAAGTATAGTGCCAAATCCTATCAGATAGATCATTGGCAAAATCAGAGGTCAATATTTAGGTCAATTTTTTTAAATTGATGTATGAATTTTTCCCTTGCTCCAAAAATCTAAGAGAGTACTATCAAATGAAAGGCCTTCTTTCAACAAATCATACATTCTATCAATATTTTTTTAATTAGCCACAAGAGAGTAGAATGTCACAAAGATAGCAGTTTTAGGACATATAATAATCTGATTTAATGATCTCATTTGCATATTTGACCAGAGCATTATGTAAACCAATGTAAAGTCCAAAGTCTTAGCTTTCAAATGCTCTGGTAGAGTAAGGGCTAAGCAAAGGTGCATTTGCAAGGTAGAATGAGGTATATACATATATGTGTAGCCTAAACAGGTGCCATTTTGCATCATTTTTTTGTAGTGCAGTTGCTTTTTGTATAACATTTTAATACAATAAGTCTTTTTTCATCATTTCGTAGTAGTACAGGTCCCAAAAATGGTGTTACATTTTTTTCAGCAAATAGCAGACACGCTTATAAAATAGTTTGCAATGTACAACTGCAATATATTTTTCTGCAGCATACTGCATACACTGCTAATTGCGCTGGTTTGTATATCTTTTTTTTACAGTTAAGTTTAGAGAGTGCAAGTTTTGCGCTACTAGTACATGTAGTACTACTAAGCGTTCTTACGTTACTTAGCCACATCATTTCGTTCAACATCATTTCTGCAATCTGTGACAATATTTTGTGATCGTTTTATTGTATTGCTGCATTGGAATAAAAGAAAACAAACACTTTATAATTCTTGTAAATTAAGATTTATTCTTTTAACATACAATTCTGAAAGAAAAACAGTGTGCAATTGTAATATTATGAAAATCTATACCGGGTTGTACCTGAACCAGGTAGCAACACAATCGGTTGGGTACCCGGATATTACAGTTACCGTAAACACTATCAAATGTTATTATAACAATGGTTTAAGGTAACTAGCCATTGGGTATAAAGCTTTCCTCTGGAATCTGAAGTAACAAGGCATCAAACTCATCATTATCCCACGTGTCGCCATGCTTGGATGGGGAAACTCTCACTGTTTTCGCCTTTGGCGGTGCCTTTTGATTTGTTTTTGCAGCAATCTACATTGAATTAAACAAGACAAATTGAAAAACAAATATTGAAAAAAGTTTGCAAAACATGGCACAATTTTACACTAGTTTAGAAAGTATACTGCAGATTCAATTTGATTTGGTTTAATTTGTTAATGTCCTGTTGATAGTCAGTGTCATGGGTCCTATCATGCATGTAGATATAAAGTGATATCCAGAAAAAGAGCCAAAATATTAAGTGCAACGTCTTACACAATATTAAGTGTGTTTAAAAGCTTTCTTAAAATTTCATGAAATTTGCGGTAAAGATGTTATCATTAAACATTTAACCATTAAACATTTTCATTAACTATAGCTTAGTATTTCCTTACTGTAGTGTACGCAATGCTAAACCTATTTTAATGACCCAGCTGAAGTTGGCATCACATTCATATTCAAGTAATCAGCTCCAACTGTAAGGGCGCCATCTTCCCTTTTAAATAAGTTGATTTTACACATTATAGATGAACATGATGCCAATTTCAAGTGGGTTCATTAATGTTATATTCATGTGATGTAAACCGTGAGGGTCTTGGCCCAAAGTTTTGTGAAACTAACCTTAACTACTGTGAGTCAAGTCCTTTTGACATGACTTATTTCTAAAGTTGATATTTATTCCCTAATTTGATATTTATTCCCTAATTTCATACATGCAATGTATACTTACATTTTCCATGTTTAAGTTGGATCAGAATCTCATATTTTCAGATCGGTTTTAGTTCTAAATCATACTGAAGTACAATTAGTAATAATTTCACCAGTCTGCATGTGCACTGTATTCAATTTATGTACAACTTTAGCTAAAATTGATCATTATGTACTTAAAGAGGGCCTGCCATGAAAAACAAAAAACTGCTGAAAAGTTGCCTATGGGTTTTGATTACCCTTAAATTCAAATATCCAACTTAAAAATCACAAAAAATGATCGTTTACAGACGAAAAAATGTGTTTGAAATTGCCGGTGTTTATCGACGCCAATAAAAAAAAAAAAAATTGTAGTGACGTCACCGCTTGATGATGACGAAGGGTTAGGCACCCATTTGCAACTATGTGAATAGACTGTACAAATATTATTAGCTGATTGTTTTGAGTTAGTGTAAAACTGTACTGACACAGTGATTCTGATTGTACAATACTGTTGATACTGTGATAGTGATACGCTAAGTTTTCGAAGAAAAATCAAGAAAACGCCGTTTCATTGTGTCATTGGTAGATGCAGCAATAAAAATGTAAAAGGTGTTTCGTGCACAGATTTTCACAAGACGCTAAACAACGACGTTTGTGGATTAAGATTTGTGCTTACTACCGGAAGGACTTTAGTCCTAACGACGTTACACAGTCAGTTATTTTGCGGAGACCATTTTGCAGAAGAATGTTTCCCCATTAGACCAGCGTTTAAAAATGTCCTTTGGTCTGAGCAAAAATCATTTTTGTTACCTGGATCGGTACCAACTATAAAGAAAGGGAAAAGTGGCGATGCCACCTCAGAAATGATGGGTGAACCTACACTAGTTACAGATAACACTAGGCGGAAGAGAACACCAGCGTTGGGCCTGGTCCAACCACTACTACTAGTGATAGTGCTACGTTTCAAGTTGAAGTAACTCTTAGGGCCTACAACAACTACAAGTTCAAGTACAACTAGGCCTAGTACAAGTTAGTACTGTCAGCTCAACAAGGCCATCAAAAAGGCAAGGCTTTTGGAGTATCGTGCAAGGAAAAAGATTAGTTTTGTAGGTTACCTAACGTTAAAGAGGGAGGCTAGTCTCAGTAAATACGGTAAAAATGGGGGATACTATATTTTGACGTCACTTCCGGTTGTTAAAGGCAAGATCCGATCTCTGTCTGTTTGTACCACAGTACAGCCAGACACTAGCATGTAAGTTGTGTGTGCAGAATTACATACCACAGCGCACATGCTACTGTGACAAGAAACTTTTTGTTTTTCAATGCTTTTTTGTCAGAAAGCGAATGTGAAATTTTAGTATTATAATACTACAATGATAGTCCAAATGGAAGTTGCTGAGAAAAAAAAGAAAGAAGATAAACGATTCTACGGGGGCTCGAACTCACAACATGATTTTAAAAAGCGTTATTTGTGATCGCCATGCAACCATCTGGGCTATCTCGTGGTGACGTTCAAGGTGTTTTAAATAACTATATACCTTGTCACGAGATAAACTAATCGCTAAGTGAGCAAATTTCAACCAATCAAAATTTTTGAAAGGAATTCCAAATATTGTGCACATATGACGATACCGCTTCTTTAAGCTGTTAATTTTTTTTAAGAATATAGGCCCCTACTTGAACCCTAGACCTTCCATTTCATGTCATATTTCATAATATTTTTGGTCCAATTTGATTAAATTTTAACTACATATAAGTTGATACAACAAGGAAGAAATCTTTAAAGTCTATGGATGTACATGTATTAACCCCACCCTCCATTTGTGTTCTAATCTTCTAGCAATCCCCCTCCCAGTCTACCCCTTTGCCGGCCTTACACTAGTCAACTGCAATGTACACATGCAGTACAGGCTTTTAACTCGGGTTATCGCCGCTTGCCGCAGACCGAACTGGGAGCGCGCCGGGCAACTTTTTCATGATTCTAATTAAGTTAACACCTTGAAATATGCTGAAATTAACTTATGGTTCTGTCGTAATCAAGGTATCAAATTTTGGCTGATATTTTTGTTTGCAATTGGGTAAAATTTGGCCCAAAATCTACTACAATATTAAGCCTCTTATTTTCCAGGTCTAATAAGCACTGCTTCAACAACTATGCGCGACTGTAAAAGCTCCCAACAATAAAGTCGAGCCCATAGGATGTAATGAATAACTACCCCCTCCAAAAAAAAAAAAAAAGAAGAAGAAGAAGAATTGTACTTGTCTGCAGCTTAAATCATTGGCACTGTTATAGCCAGAAGGGGACAAGTTACAACGCCTGTTCCATCAGTAGGCCTACATGTTTACGGTTGATTGTAACTTGGTCGATGTTGGCACACGTTGCAAGTGGTACAGCCAATGGCCATATTTTTTTGTTTCTCATATTTTATGTCAGTAACAGGTGTGGAGAGCACCCCACTCAATATGCACTACTTGCGATATGAGTTCAACGGCCTATGCTGTGTTTTTGTTATATACTCGGTCAGATGCTAATATCTGAGGTTATATTAAAGATTTTTGTCTTTCTATCTTTGAACTTAGATGGTGGAAGAAATCACAGAAGCATATAAAAACAAATGGCAGAATCAGGGAGATGTGCTTGTGGCAACCACAGAAGAGATGGTTCTTTTCAATAAATTCACTTCCTTCACTACGACTTTCACTGCAAGCCGCGGTTTTCTTTAAATTTAGCTTGAATAAGATCATTCAGTTCAGAATTTTCTTCGAGCTGTCACTGTTACTAGCCATTTGGACACGCTACAATGCGGAAACGCAGCACTGGCAGATTGTAAACAAACAAATGGGTGCCTAACTCTACGCCATCATCAAGCGTGACGCTACCACGCTTTTTATGGGGCGCGATGAAAACTGGCAATTCTAAACACATTTTTTCCTCTGTAAAACGATCATTTTTGTGATTTTTAAGTTGATATTTGAATTTGAGGGTGATAAAAACCCATAGGCAACTTTTCAGCGATTTTTGTTTTCCATGGCAGGCCCTCTTTAACAGAGATTGTTGGTACACTTCAATTTGTGACAGAAAATTGCACATTGATCAAATTCATCACATTAAATATATGGTTTGGCGAAAAGACCTGTTAAATCGGGATTAGTATAAAAAAAAAAATTATTGCAGATTTTCGAGATAAGAGACAATTTCTGTGTTCTAGAGTTCAGAACTTCAAATTACACGATTCTAGTTTTGTTTCCTTTGACGTGCTGAAATTCGTTACACAAACAGCTGTACATCACCATGTGGTATCTTGTGCAAAAAAACAACAACATAGGCTTACCAGTTTTTCCTTGATGTACTTCTGAAATCTCTTCTTACACCTGCTGGTATGCTCTTTCATACATAACCACTGATGCACAGAAGTATATGCCTCCTGGCCAATTTGATTTCATGTGCAGTTTCGCCTCTTGGTCTGCAGTACCTTGTGCTGAGTATACCTCTCCCACATCTCTAAGAAACTGAACGCCTTGAAAGGCCCATACCCATACAGCACATGTCTACGTTCTGCTTAAAAAGCGAGTAAACTAGCTGAAAATACTGCACATACTTCAAAAGGCTATCTTTCACCCATCCATCATTGATACTGTCTGTATTCTTCTCTCCTGTGTGTTTATCAAGAAGGCTGCAAAATAAAATCGTGATTTTTTTTAGGACATAAATGGGAGGTGTACAGAATACTTTACAACTTTATATTGTAGACTTGGCAAAATATATTCAAGTACACAACCAAATGCTTATCACACATACATATATTACATCGTATAGTCAAATTAAAGAAATGGTGTTTATCATTGTAACCTGAGATAAAGATTTTAGGCATACCGTATTTTCTCTAATAAACGCCCCCCCTCTAATAAACGCCCCCCCCGTCATTTTTCATACTTTCAGGATATAACAACGTACGTTTTACTTACCAAATGTGACTTGAAAAGGCTGTAAGTCGAACGTAACCAAGCAGAAAATATGCAAAGAGTATATTCCATTAATAATCCATGCACAATAATGCTAAAAACACAAAAATCGCTTGAAGAAACTAATACCATAGGCCTTAAAGGAATTGCCGTTCTTTTGTAAGTTACTTTTTTTTCTTCATACTTTATCCTCTAATAAACGCCCCCCTGTTTTCCAAATGCAACGCCCTGGGGGCGTTTATTAGAGAAAATACGGTATTTATATTCTAAATGCATCACAGAGGATTGGTACTTACTACTTCACATATCCTACATCATTTTCCACAGTAATTTGCTGTAATACACAAACATGTAGTTTAGTCACTGGATGGACATTCTACTGACTTAGTTTCAAACAGCGCCTTGGATGGATGAATCTAATTAGTTGAAAGGTTGTCGAACAATAAAACGGCGGTGAGGTCAACGTGCGTATAGCAAATCGAACACTGCGCGCATTTAGGCCTACTGAGGAACATTTTCAAAATAGCAGTGCCAGCGGGTGATACGTGCACTAATTGTGTACGCATTTCCTAAAGTGAGAGATTTGCAAAGTAATCAGTATGTCATTTCTTCCGTATTTTAAATGGGTTTTTTTGTACAAAATAAGCATCATTTCATTTGTAACTTAAATTAAAAGATACTTTAAAGTTTCAAGATGCTAATGAAATCAAAATCATAGGTCGTAGTAATTTTGTCAGTGTTGAGAAGGGTTTTCATTTCATGATTATGTTTGTTGTTGTTGTCGGAGTGGTTTTCAATGTTATGAGTGTATTATAAATTTTGTATCACTCAGTATGCAAGTATTGCCTTGCAAGTAGTGACCTACCGAGTGAGGTGTTTATCTCAGTACTGCATAGGCTAGGGAGCCAAATGTTTAAAGTGGACTGTACGGTTGGTCTTTCTGAATCTGAATAGGTTAGGTCGGCAAAAATCCTTCTAGAGGACATATGAACACCAACTGAGCGTAGCAAAAGTATGAGAAAAAATAAAAATAGAAAAGATACAAAAATACAAAATCAATTAACAAGCTTAGCAAGCCTGGAAGTATTAAAAATGTTGAATTAATTCCTATAGCCACTTACCGCTATACTAAGATTTTTCGGTACTTCTAAGGTTTACACTAACTTACGTTTAGTCACCTAACATCTGACTGTTAGTGTTACTGCATAGGCCTAGACCTACAGCGATGTTCTGAATCTGAATCGGTTTAGTCAGCAAAAATCCTTCAAGAGGACATGAACGCCAACCGAGCGTAAAAGTATGAGCAAAAAAACTAGTTAGCAATACAAGTGTAAGTAAGTTTAGCTTTGAAACAGTTGAGACTTGGTGCATGTACAATGTCTGACGGTAAAGCATTCTAATCCTTTAGTGTGTGAGGGAAGAAAGAGTGTTTATATACATTCTTTTAGCATAGGCAACCTGAAAATTAAGGTCATGATTATTTCTTGTATTAGTTCTGACGGTGGGGATAAGTTCATCTTTATTGATGGCGCATAAGATTGTTATTGATTTTATATAGCATATGTAGCCGGGTTGTTGTACCTTCTTGTTTTTAGCAAGGGCCAATCTAATTTATGAAGCATGTTTTTTACACTAGATTTATAAGAGTAGTCTGCCATACAGAACCTGGCTGCTCTCCTTTGAATAGATTCAAATTTATCCACATCGCACTGGTGATGGGGTCCCAGACTGCTGATGCGCATTTCTAAGTACTGGCCTAACTAGAGCTTTTTAAGCAGTGGATTTAACGTGGGTGGGACAGTTTGAGAGGTTACGTTTTAATAGGCCAAGTACAGAGTTAGCTTTCTTGGTTATGTTATGTATATGTTTATCCCATCTGAGTTTATTATCAATTTCAACATCTAGGTATGGATGGGAGTTGACATGTTTTAGTGGCTGGTTGCATAAAGGTATAAACAGGTGATTTAAAGCATTTCTTAGAGGAAATTGACAAAATGTAGCATTTTCATTTGCCATTGTTCAAGTTTGTTAAGATCATCTTGAGAAATTGTTAGTAAAAACAAGATCGAGGATGTTGTTATCTCTGGTGGGTGACTGCACCATTTGTGTGAGATTGAATGAATTGGTCACTTCAAGAAGAATTTTGGCTGCTTCGGAGGAAGCATTACTTCCTGAAATATTGTTTCGACCCCAGTCAATGTTAGTTAGGTTGGTTGAAATCACCAGCAAGAATAACATTGTTTTTTGTCAGCATTTTTACCAAGCTTTTGGAGGGATTTTTTCAACTCAAGTAGGCTAGTGAGATCGTTGTGACTGGGTCTGTAAAATGCTCCTATATACATGCTCTTTTCCTAAGGTACCTTCCTCCTTGAGGATTGGTGCTTGTGATGTCTGGGTGCATTACCAAGGGCAGCGACGTACCCATCTGCGTTGTGGTACTGCTGACCATATGGTCAAAGACTGCAATGTTATTGTGTGGTGTTTGCCTGGGGACTGGTCATACCAGCTGCGACTGCAATCGTGAGGTTAAGTGTATGGTGTGTGGCAAGGAGGGCCACACCTATAGGAACTGCCCTGTCTTTTTTGCCAACAGGGACAGGCAGGGGAGGAGTGGGAAGTTGATTATAGTGTGGATCAAGAAGAGGAGTTGGCTGTGGACGTTCCCTGGCTGCGGACCCTGAAGGGGCAAGTTTCATGGAAGTGGGGTTGTTCAGGCCACCCCTGAGAGGGTGGCATTCCCTGTGGAGCCAGTGGGAGCTTTGGCTTCTATTGGCAGGGAGCCCTTGTCTTCTTCGGAGGAAGAGTGTATTCTGGAGACTATTCCAGAGTCAGCTACTGTGAGTATGGAACAGGTCACCCATGTTTCTGAAACCCTGGATTGGCTGCAGCGTATGGAGTTTGCGTCGTGTCCTTTGTTTTCGGACAGAGAGGAGCCAGGGGCTCAGACAGGAACCTCTCTGGGAGCAAGCGTGACCATGACTGTGTTGAGAACAGGCAGCCTTGGCAGTTGATTAGTCCTCTACACAGTCATGGTGGTGTGGTGAAGAAGATGAAATGACTTCTTCGATGGCAGTCTTTTTAGCCCATCTTACTTTTTTGTTTTTCATGGTGATGTTGGCAACCCTGAATGTCAACGGTATGCCTGATAGCACATTATGCCACCAAATGTTTTAGTTTTGCAGGTTTAATCAATTTGTCTTTGTGTTTCTTAAAGAAATACACTTTTTGTCTTCAGACTTTATGATCCTCGGAGTGGGATGGTGGGTTTTTTGCTTCCGTGGGTTCCCGGAACAGTTGTGGCACCATTATTTTGATGAGCAAAGCTTACAAGTCTTCTGTGCACCAGGTTAAGACTGACCACGAAAGGGTGCATTGTTTCCCTGTATATCACACACCCTCCATTCAAGCTCGTTTTTGTAATGTCTATGCCCCTACCATTCCGGCTGCTCGTACTAAGTTATTTCATAACAACCTGGTCACAACGGCCTGCCAGCCGAGTTTTACAAAACTTTCGTGGATCTGGTCCTCCCTGATTTACTTCAGGTTTTTCACGAGTTTTGTGAATGGCACTGTAATTTTCTCAGTGCCATGGCATTATCACTTTGCTTTCAAAGAAAGCGATATTTAGACCCTGTTAATAGAAGACCAATTTCTTTGTTAAACGTCGACTATAAAATTCTTTCTAAAGTTCTTTGTAACCGTGTTTGCTCTTATTTGCATTGTGTTAACCCTTTACAGACCTATGCAATACAGGGTAGAGGTATTGTGAATAACCTCTTGACTATTCACGATATTGTGTCTTTTGTTACCACTCACAGCATATAGACTGCACTTTTGTCCCTCGATCAGGAGAAGGCTTTTGATCGAGTAAATCATGAATTTTTGTTTCAGTGTTTGCGTAGATTTGGGTTTGGGGATAGCTTTTGTAAGTGGATTCGCATTTTGTACACTGTTTCTTTTAGTACTATTCTTGTTAATGGCTTTTTGTCTGAGAGGGTTGACGTTTGTAAGGGTGTGCGTCAGGGTTGCCCCCTCTCCCCGGCGCTGTATGTCTTATTTAGTGAGTGTTTTGCTAGAATGCTGCAAAATCGTTCTGATTTCCCTGGCTTTGTACTGCCTGATGGTGCAGGCAGGAGAGTCAAATGTTTGCAGTACGCGGATGACATTACTTGTATTGTTTCGACCTGTGGCTCCTCTGGAATTCTGTGGTTGCAAAGTTTGAGCGGGCCGCGGGTAGCAGGCTTAACATGCGGAAAACTTGGGTTACAGCTCGGTAGATGGAAGGGTACCCCTCTTCCCTTTCCCATTAATTGGTCTCATTAAAACATCAAGATTAATGGGGTCTGATTCAGCAATGATCACCCTGATAAGCAGTCCTGGTGTGAGCGTATTGAGTTATGTGTTTCTTTGTTGAAATCTTTACAGAACGGTCAGATTTCTATTTTTGCAAAAGCTTATGATATTAACTCTTTTGTTACCTCCAAATTGTTGTACATTGCTTTGGTTTACCCGTGTGGTATTAAGTATATTGAGCCCCTGAAGCGAGCTATTTTTGCTTTCTTGTGGGATGGCTCCACTGAGTTGGTTAGGAGACATGTTTTGCATCTGCCAGTGTTGGAAGGTGGCATTGGTTTGATTCACATTGAATCAAAAGTCACGGTCATTGCCTCCTCCTTTAATTATAATGTGATCTGTAGCTGGAATAATCCCCCGCCCACTTTTTGGATGTTTAAGTATTTTGCTGCATTGTTACGTAAATTTGTGAATGATTTGTGGGGGAATAACTCACCCCACTGTATTGATGCAGCCGACGAGTACATGTATATTGTTGTATTTTTAACCCCATCTTCAGTGGTGTGTGTTGGGCCTCATGTTCTAAATCGTGTTGTCCACACCGTTATGTAAAAACAAGTATCTGTTCTTTTCAGCTTAATATTTGAAACGCTGCTTGTATATTAAACTAATTTTTGAACTCGGGCCATGGAATTGGGGCTTGCTCCTTCCTGGCCACGGATTATCTTGGTCTTGCACTACTGCCAGGTGGCCCACTCCCCCTCGTGGGGAAAATATTTTCATGAAAAAACAGTGAATCACTCCTATCTAAGACTTTCTACAGTAATCTCCAAAATAACAGCAAATCAGGCCGCGGGCTGAGCCACAAAAAATAGCACATTTAATTTTCGGCAGGAAATGGAGGGGCTCAGAGCCCTAAGTTGTAATATTATAATTTTACACTTACAAGTCACAGTAGGTTCTTGCAAATAGGCCCCAACGTAGTTCTCAAAACAGTGTGACTGTATTGTAAATTGTAAAATGGGGCTATACTGTCAGATGTATCATCTGTGCATATGCTCAGACCGTGACTAACTTGACATAATATTGCATGACACTTATTATTGTTCATTAAAATTAGATTTGTTGAAAAATGTTATATAAAGAAGAAATTACTATTGTGCATATTACAATTTAATATGTTACTAGCCTACAGACCCTTGGTACTTACTGTTGCCTGTTGAAGTTAACTCACTGGGATCCAACTCACCGTACTTGTGGATCATGGTTTATGGGCCCACTTGCCGATAGGGAACGTTCCCCAGTGACTGTATTCACAAAGAAGAGAACATGGATTGTTGGATTACCAATCACACTAAACATATTTCTCGTCTAACTTTAAAAAAACAATCGCTACCAAAGAACAGGGACAGATCCAAAGGAAAAACAAGCTAACTCAGACCTAACAGATCTTCCTCCAGATAACCTCCTGCCTCCTTATGGCATGCAACACAAACAATTACAATAACACCTACAACATTATAAAATGGAACATCAGAAGCCTTAAGGTCAATTCATAAGAAATTGACCTACTGGCCACCACCTTCAACCGGGTCATCTTCTGTCACAAGAAACCTTGAAAACCACTGACCATTATTCCCTCAATAACTTCGCTTGATACATTAACATCAAGTGGACACCGACAGGACCTGTGGGGGCGTCTCTATTTTCTTTAGACACAATATCCCACACAGCCCTGTTTATGTAAACATCAACCTTCAGGCCATCTGTATGTCTATCTCCCTCCACAAAACCTTTACTCGTTGCAATATCTATCCCCTCCCCTCCCCTCCGCTAACGTTCAGCCAACCAGCCTTAAGAACCTCATCTCTTAACTCCCCTCCCCTTTCATCCTTCTTGGTGACTTCAACGCCCACAACCACCTGTGGGGCTCCGAAACCACCACCCCCACAGGCAAGCTCGTCGAAAACACTCTTCGACAGCACAGCCTCTCCTTGCTCAATACTAGCTCCCAAGCGTACCTTCACCCTGCCAGGCTCCATCACCTGTATCTTTTCCCCCAACTTCCTTGATTTTAGCTGGAAAGTCACTCGTGCTGATCTCTGTGGTAGTGACCATTACCCTCTTCTTATTCACTCCAACCTTCAAAACCCCACAGAACACACCCCCAATTGAAACTGCAAGAAGGCCGACTGGCCCCTTTTCTAAACCCTCTGTGACTCTCACCTCTCCCCATCTCCTTGAGGGTGAGGATCCATGTCAAACTTCAGTAACATCCTTATCAACATCGCCACCTGCTCCATGCTCAATACCCCCCCTCCACCTCCCAATATGGTCCACTGATTTCTGCAAAACAGCCATCAAGAACAGAAAAAGGGCCCTTGGGAACTTCAAAACAAATCTGACCACCCACAACCTCTTTCACATCAGCTGTGCCAAAGCCAGGTGCACTATCAAGGACAGTAAAACCAACACTTGGAACAACTTTATCTCTTCTCTCACTAACACCCCACTAAAAAGATTTGGAGATGGTTAACAGCTTCCACGGCAGGATGGGCAAGTGTCCCATCTCCCTTGGAATGGTAATCTCACTGCAAAAAAAGGTATCGTTAACCACCTCGCTGCCTCTTTCAGCAACATCTCGTCCTCGGCCAACTACCCCAATGCTTTCAAAGCCATAAAAGCTCGCGATGAAGCCCAGAGTATTACCTTTACCTCCGACAACACTGAGAGCTACAACACCGAGAGCTACAACACCCATCTCACCCTTTCTAAATTAAACCAAGCCATCCGTAACGCTGGCTGCACCTCTAAGGGCCCAGAAAACATCCCCTACCAGTTCCTGAAACACCTTCCCAAGAAGGCCATCACTACCCTACTCACCATCCTCAACCACATTTAATCCTCACACTCCTTTCCCCCTTTCTGGTGGACAGCTATCATCACCCCTGTCCCGAAACTGGGGAAGGACAGTACCGACCCCTCCATATTCAAAACTTCCTCTCACCCAGGCAGTTCCAATTTCATATTGGCCACACCCTCTTTAACCCCCACCCCCAAGACGACTGCGTCCGCCATGGCAGCATCCTCTTCCCACTCTCTTCAACCTGAGCATTAACAACATCGCGGACAACCTTGGCCCCCAAGTCTGCATGCATGCACTTCTGTCATTTCAACAAGCTCCACCCCAACCAGAACCTCGTGCTCAATGGCAATCACATTCCTAAACTTGACCACACTTAGTTCCTGGGTTTAACCCTAGACCCCAAGCTTGCCTACAAGCAATACATCACCAACCTGAAACAGAAATGCTACAGCTACCTCAACAATCCTCCTCCCCAACGCCAATCGGGGTGCGAACCCCCATGTTCTCCTCAAAATCTTCAGGATGGCCATTGTGCCAAGCTGGACTACAGCAATATTGTATACTGTGCCGCTCCCAACTCTTACCTCAACGACATCAACACCATCCAAAATGAATCCCTAAGGCTTTGTCTGGTACCTACAGGACCTCCCCATCACCAGCCTTCATGTTAAAGCCAGCAGACCTCCCCTCCCCCCCTTCCTTTCGTTCTGCTAAGGTGTAGAAAGCACCCTCTCCTTTTGCTTTTAAAGCCCTCACCAACACCCACAATCCTGTTTACAACCTCATTAGTTACCCCAATTTCTCCACCCTCTTTGATAGGACTAAAACCCTATACCCTCCCTTCAGCTTACGCATCAAACCAGATTTCCACCATCTCGGCATCAACCCCGCCACTCTTGGCACCTTCTCTTGGCCCACTTTTCCTCCCTGTGCCACCCCCTCCCATCTATCCACCTGCGCCTCTCCACTCATCACAAAACCCAAACCCACCCTAACCTCCTCATCAACCCCCACAACCAAATCAAAGGCCCAACTCTCAAAACCACACCCCCATCAATACTGATGGCTTCTAGGAAGGCGACAAGACAGCTGCCACTGCCATCATTCAAGACATCACCCTCGGTAGCAGGCTACCCAACTATTCGTCTATCTTCTCAGCCGAAGCCATGGCCATCCTACTCGCCCACAACTTTACTGAGTACTACCCGCTCAGCCAATTTGCCATCTTCTCCGACTCCAAGGCTGTCCTTACTTCTTTACTCAATCTTAAATGGGATAATCCCACATCACACCGCCTCTATAAACTCCTTTCCCCCCTCCATTATCCCCTGCTGGAAAAGTATTATTTTCTTCTGGATACCCAGCCATGTTGGCATCCCCGGCAATGACAGGGCTGATGCAGCCGCTAAGCTTACCCTCAACCTCCCCTACCCCTTTCTCAAAACCCTTTCTAACATCAAACCGCTTATCGCTTCCCTTGTTCGTGACTGCTGGCAAACCTTATTGGACTCCCAACTTGATAACAAACTCCTTGTCATCCAGCTCACCATTCCGATCAAACACAACATCACAATATCTCCCGTATCGACAACGTCCACATTACCCGCCTTAGAATAGGTCACACCCACCTCACTCACTCCTACCTCCTTATTGGCTTCCCCCCACCCCTCTGCAACAATTACCATTGCACCCTAACAGTCCACCACATCCTCCTTGCTTGCTCCTTGTACAACCTCCCCAGAGCTTCCCTTGCTCCCCACAACTCAATAGCTGAGCTCGTCCGGATAAAATTATCTCTTTCCTTCATCATGCTTCCCTCTACAACCATATTTAGTTCTCCTCTCCCACCCCCTTCTCTCTACTTTTGCCCCTTTTTTTTTACCCATGCACTTTCTCTCTCGATCCCAGCTTCCTGGCTTTCAGTTCCGATGTTTCTCTCAGTCTCCCCTTATTTTATTTTCTTCCTCAGGCTACCTCTGGAATGATCTTACCGCTTAGACACAATTTGACCCTCGCTGTCATGGTGCCGTTAAACCCTTATCAAACAAACAAACTATCTGCAAAGACCTGTTGGTCACAAAGGCATGTAGCTACAGCATAATACTACCAATCAAAGTTTAACTATAATTTCCCAAGCCCCGTAGCAAAAATTATTAGCTAATCACCATATTAACTCAATTTGAAAAGTGATGCAGGGCTCGAAGGGCATTTTTTTTCCAAGCCAATGCATGATTTATACGGCATGATTTTCAACAGTTCGGCTCAAGGTCAACAACATCAGTTGTAATAAAATATTGAAAAATATGTATCACTTTTGTTTAAACAGGGGTCTAACTTGTGACCACCATTTTGCAGTGATAATAATCATTATTAACCTGTTTGAAGTTGAAGTTGACATTATTCTGAAACTGTTGTCCACGTTAGGTAGTAACGAATTTTGCCTGGTGGCCCGGTTATTGAAAATGTAATGGAGGAAATAAAGAATTTCAATTCATCAATAGGACATCCTTGATTGAAGTATTTAATACCAAAAACTGTCCATGGCATCATTTGAGTATTTCTGGTAAGTTTTGATCTAGTGAGTGGTCATCACTAATTTGGGAAGTATCATACTCTTAAATTACATATATAATTACCCTTTAAATTCATTTTTTAGCCTGTCGTGTACTCTCTCTCTCTCTCCGTGGAAACTTGAGGTCAGCAGTCTTACCTGAAAAGAAGAAACTGGAAGCTTGGTATTGATAGTACGTTAAGTGCGGTAGATTACAAACTTATGCATCCACTCTTAGATTGATTTGTAAGATTTTGTAGGATTTTTTTATTAATTTTATTTGAAAATCATTCTTTTAAATAATTTTTTAGAGCGACAAGAAAATAGCTGTAACTTAAGTATTATAATAATGTACCAAACAAAAAGAATCAGTACCAAAAATATAAAAGCAAGGTTATAAATAAGTTTTCATTAAAAAACAAATGCATCATGGATAGATATCACCAATGTGGTACAGCGTGAGTGCAGTAGCCCAGTACTTAGGGCGTCGGTATCGAAGTGTAATGGTACTTGGATTGAATCTCAGCCTGTGTTGTGTCATTGACACTTCATCCCATTTGCTCCAGTTCACTCAGCTGTGAAATGAGTACCAGTTTCGGCTGGGGAGTTAACCTGCATTGTACTGGTGTCCCATGCAGGCGTAGTCAAGTACTCTCACACGCTTAGCACAATGAAAACAAGTACCGGCTCTATAAGCCCTTCAGGCTTGATGGATATTAAACAAGATATTAAACAAAAAGAACGTGTGTCTTTAATCATGAGAAGAATACAACAACATAGTTTACCCTAGCTTGGATCAGCCAACCTAAGGCAAAGTAAATCTAGCTATATATCTTAGGGCAATCTCATCTCGAGTCGGCAACCATGGACCATGGTGTGCAATGACATCACTGCTGTTACCAACACCGAGAATAGTCTCTAAAACAGATAGCTCAATAGTGAAAAATTGATGTCTTCTGAACTCTTTACAGCAGTCCCTGTGTTCTAATGCAAACAACAACAAATACAAGTGAGAATAATATATATATCCTTATTTTACCTTGCAGCACTTATGGATATGATTGCCCACAAAGCTGTTTCTAAAGTAGGCTTGCCTGGCTACCTGAATTTTTTTTAGGGCACCGTCAAGTGCTTTCACTAATGGTACTTGATGAGCAGGAAATGTACCTGCATGGAGTTTGGTTGTTTCTTGCACCTAAAAGCATAAAAAAACTCTTTATTCGTGAGAAGAATTGGGGGTTACTGGTGCTCCATGTTTAAAATTATGTAATTGAAATATCACATATTGCTATCATTTTTATGATAACTGACTAGAAGGATCTTTTTTATGAAGAGAGCATTCAACAATCTTATTTCCTTAAGGATAATTTTGGTTGCAGCTGTTACAAAATTGTGTTGTAGAAATGGCTTGTACAGAACTTATATGAAAGAGTTGCACTATTTAAAAAAATGTTGTGATGTGGTTTGTTGAAATGTATTATTTGTGAACTTTAATCGTCCAATTGTCAAGGCGGCAAGAAAACTAGAACGGTAAATACCGTCATGGTTCGCATGCCCATGCAAATTGACACCCACATTATATGATCCGGCAAATGGCATCTCGCACTAAGTCCCACATGACATCACATGGCATTCCACCCCATGTCCCACATGGCATCCCACCCCATGTCCCACATGGCATCCCACCTCATGTCCCACATAACATTCCATCCCACCCCTTGTCCCACATAACATTCCATCCCACCCCTTGTCCCACATAACATTCCATCCCACCCCTTGTCCCACATAACATTCCATCCCACCCCTTGTCCCACATAACATTCCATCCCACCCCTTGTCCCACATGGCATTCCACCATATCTCCCACATGGCATTCCACCCCATGTCCTACATGACATCCATCCCGTCCCATGTGGCATTCCATCATATTTCCAACAGGACATACCATTCTATTTCCCACAGGGCATTCCACCATATCTCCCACATGGCATTCCACCATACAGTATGTCTCACGTGGCCTTCCACCAATGTCCCAGATGGCCTTTAACCATATGTCCCATATGGCATCTACCCCATGTCCCACATGGCATCCCACCCTATGTCCCACATGGATCCCATCCTACATGTATGTCCCACATTATTCCAACCATATGTACCACATGACATCCCTTCCCATGTACCACATGGCATCCCTTCCTGTGTCTCACATTAGTGGCTTTGCACCTGATGTCCCACATGGCATCCCACCTTATGTCCCACCATACGTTCCACATGGTATCCATTCCAATGACATCCTACTTTGTCTCACATGACCTCACATCCCATGGCCTCCTACCCAATGTCCCACATAGCCTCCTACCTTCTGTCACACATGGCATCCTACCCTAAGTCACACATGGCATCCCAACCTATGTCACACTCTGTTTTACTCGTGGCATCCCACCATGTCCCACATCGCATTCCACCCTATGTCCCACATGGATCCCATCCTACATGTATGTTCCACATTAATCCTAAACATATGTACAAGACATCACTCCCTATGTCCCACATGACATCCCTCCATGTCCCACATCAGTGGCTTCGCACCAGATGTCCCACATTTTATCCCACCTTCTGTCCCAACATGTTCCACATGGTATTCCTCCTAATGACATCCTACTTTGTCCCACATGGCATCACATCCCATGGCCTCCTACTCTATGTCCCACATAGCCTCCTACCCTATGTCACACATGGCATCCTACCCTAAGTCACACATGACATCCCAACCTATATCACACTCTTGTTTTACTCGTGGCATCCCACCATGTCCCACATCGCATTCCACCCTGTTCCACATGGCATTCCACCATACAGTATGCCTCACATGGCATTCCACCATATATCCCACATGGGATTCCACCATATGTCTCACATGGCATTGCACCATGTCCCACATGGCATCCCACCTTATGACCCACATGGCATCCCACCCTGTCCCACATGGATCCCATTCTACATGTATGTCCCACATGGATCCCATTCTACATGTATGTCCCACATTAATTCCAACCATATGTACCACATGACATCCCTCCCTATGTCCCACATGACATCCCTCCCTATGTCCCACATGACATCCCTCCCTATGTCCCACATGACATCCCTCCCTATGTCCCACATGACATTCCTCCATGTCCCACATCAGTGGCTTTGCACCGGATGTCCCACATCAGTGGCTTTGCACCGGATGTCCCACATGTCATCCCACCTCTGTCCCAACATGTTCCACATGGCATTCCTCCCAATGTCCCAATGACATCCTACCTTATGGCATCATGTCCCCATGACCTCCTACCGTATATCCCACATAGCCTCCTACCTTGTGGCATCCTACCCTATGCCACACATGGCATCCCAACCGATGTCACACTGTTACTCATGTTGTCCCACATGGCATTCCACCCTCTTCCACATGACATCCCACCCCATGTCTCACATGGCATTCCACCATATTTCCCACATGGCATCCCACCATATTTCCCACATGGCATCCCACCATATTTCCCACATGGCATCCCACCCCATGTCCCAGATGACAATTCATCCCATGTTTGGGCATTCCATCATGTCCCATAGGGCATACCATCCTTTGACCCACATGGCATTCCACCCTATGTCCCATATGACATCCCACCTTACGTCCCACATGACATCCCATCCCATGCCTTCTCCCACATGGTATTCCACCATATCTCCCACATGGCATTCCACCATACAATGTCCCACATGGCATACCACCCTATGACCCACATGGCATACCACCCTATGACCCACATGGCATACCACCCTATGACCCACATGGCATACCACCCTATGACCCACATGGCAGACCACCCTATGACCCACATGGCATACCACCCTATGACCCACATGGCATACCACCCTATGACCCACATGGCATACCACCCTATGACCCACATGGCATACCACCCTATGACCCACATGGCATACCACCCTATGACCACATGGCATACCACCCTATGACCACATGGCATACCACCCTATGACCCACATGGCATACCACCTATGACCCACATGGCATACCACCCTATGACCCACATGGCATACCACCCTATGACCCACATGGCATACCACCCTATGACCCACATGGCATACCACCCTATGACCCACATGGCATACCACCCTATGACCCACATGGCATACCACCCTGTCCCACATGGATCCCATCCTACATGTATGTCCTACATTAATCCAACCATATGTACCACATGACATCCCTCCCTATGTCCCACATGGCATCCCTCCCTATGTCCCACATGGCATCCCTCCCTGTCCGCCGTCCCACCATATGTTCCACATGGTATCCCTCCTAATGTCCCAATGACATCCTACTTTATGGCATCACATCCCATGTCACACATAGCCTCCTACTCTGTCACACATAGCCTCCTACCCTATATCACACATGGCATCCTACCCCATGTCACCCCAACCTATGTCACACTGTGCTACTCGAGGCATCCCACCATGTCCCACATGGCATTGCATCCTGTTTCGCATGGCATCTCACCCCATGTCCCACATGACATCCCATAGGCTCTATAAGAAGTCTTATCCTAGTTATCACAGTCCCTGATTGAGCATACTATGTATACAAGTGTCAGTTCATATAAGTTATATGCAAATACCTTGTTGAAATGGAGTGGAACCCCATGACATTCCATCCCATGGCATTCCACCTTATGTCCTGCATCGCATATTCCACCATATATCCTACAAGGCGTTCCACATGGCATCCCACCCCATGTCTCACATGGCATCTACCACATGGCATCTACCCCATGTCATCTACCCCATGTCCCACATGGCATCTACCCCATGTCCCACATGTCATCTACCCCATGTCTCACATGGCATCTGCCCATGTCCCACATGGCATCTACCCCATGTCCCACATGGCATCTACCCCATGTCCCACATGGCACCCCATGTCCACATGGCATCTACCCCATGTCCCACATGGCATCTACCACATGGCATCTACCCCATGTCCCACATGGCATCTACCCCATGTCCCCATGGCATCTACCCCATGTCCCACATGGCATGTCCCACATGGCATCTACCCCATGTCCCACATGGCATCTACCCCATGTCCCACATGGCATCTACCCCCATGTCCCACATGGCATCTACCCCATGTCCCACATGGCATCTCCCATGTCCCACATGGCATCTACCCCATGGCATCTACCCCATGTCCCACATGGCATCTACCCCATGTCCCACATGGCATCTACCCCATGTCCCACATGGCATCTATCCCATGTCCCACATGGCATCTACCCCATGTCATCTACTCCATGTCCCACATGGCATCTATCCCATGTCCCACATGGCATCTACCCCATGTCCCACATGGCATCTACCCCATGTTTCACATGACATGGCATCTACCCATGTCCCACATGGCATCTACCCCATGTCCCACATGGCATCTACCCCATGTCCCACATGGCATCTACCCCATGTCCCACATGGCATCTACCCCATGTCCCACATGGCATCTACCCCATGTCCCACATGGCATCTACCCCATGTCCCACATGGCATCTACCCCATGGCATCTACCCCATGTCCCACATGGCATCTACCCCATGTCCCACATGGCATCTACCATGCCCCACATGGCATCAACCCCATGCCCCACATGGCATCTACCCCATGTCCCACATGGCATCTACCCCATGTCCCACATGGCATCTACCCCATGTCCCACATGGCATCTACCCCATGTCCCACATGGCATGTCCCACATGGCATCTACCCCATGGCATCTACCCATGTCATCTACTCCCATGGCATCTATCCATGTCCCACATGGCATCACCCCATGGCATCTACCCCATGTCATCTACCCCATGGCATCTATCCCATGTCCCACATGGCATCTATCCCACATGGCATCTACCCCACATGGCATCTACCCCACATGGCATCTACCCCACATGGCATCTACCCCACATGGCATCTACCCACATGGCATCTACCCCACATGGCATCTACCCCACATGGCATCTACCCCATGGCATCTACCCGACATGGCATCTACCCCATGTCCCACATGGCATCTACCCCATGTCCCACATGGCATCTACCCCATGTCATCTACCCCATGTCATCTACCCCATGTCCCACATGGCATCTACCCGTGGCATCTACCCCATGTCCCACATGGCATCTACCCCATGTCCCACATGGCATCTACCCCATGTCATCTACCCCATGTCCCACATGGCATCTACCCCATGTCCCACATGGCATCTACCCCATGTCCCACATGGCATGTCCCACATGACATCCCATAGGCTCCATAAGAAGTCTCATCCTAGCTATCAGTCTATTGAGCATACTATGTATTGTCAGTTCATATAATAACTTTTATGCAAATGAGTTGTTGAATAAGAAAAAAAAAAGGCAGAGTCAAAAAATTATGCCTGATATAGCCCTTTGTGCATACCACATGGTATATATTATATTATGTCCCAAATTGGCCCCCATCCATGTCCCACTTGGCATCCCTCCCTATACAATATGCATCACATCCTGTCACACTCCCTGACTAATCATATTAAAAAAATAAGCAACTTTGTGCAAATGAGCACAATAATAAAGGTGGAGTTTAATAATCATGCCTGCTGATACAAATGTTGGTGCCCAAATATTTTAAATCTCAAGTGCTACAGAAGAGATGCTTGAGGATCCCTGAAGAATAATGGAAAATTATGTCATTTTACACTTATCTTCTAAGAAAATATTAAATGTTTTGTAGACTTTTTAAGGAAAGTAGTCCTTATTCCTGTCTCAAGTGTCTCTGAAAAGCTAACATTTTGTAAGGAAATTCTAACCTTCCATAATGATATTATATCCTGTCACACTCCCTCACTAAGCATACTAAATAACAGTCTGGTCAGTTCATATACTGTAGCAACTTTATGCAAATGAGCACAATGATAAAGGTGGAGTTTAATAATCATGCCTGATACAACTCTTGGTGCCCAAATATTTTAAATCTCTTGTGCTACAGAAGAGGAAATTATATCATTTTACAGTTATCTTTTAAGAAAATATCAAATATTTTGTAGACTTTTTAAGGAAACTAGTCCTTAATCCTGTCTTAGGTGTCTCTGAAAAACTTACATTTTGTAAGGAAATTCTAACCTTGCATAAGGATATCTAAAGAAACTTTTAAATTTTTCTGAGGAGTTCTGAAGAAACTTTTAAGTTTCTGAGGAATTCTCAAAAAACTTTTTACATTTTTGAGGAAATCTCAGGAAAAAACTGTGACCGAACGTAATCGATATTACATAGGTTCGCATTATGCTTCGCATGCGAACCAAAATTAGATATCCAAATTTAATGCAATTTTGTGCATTAAAGGGTTTTTTTCTTCTTCAAATCTGTGTGTTCTCACCTCTTACTGTATGATTGAATACCATAATTAGTACACATCACACACTGTAAATGTAGGCTGTTAATGGCCATCTTGAAATATTGTGGGGGTGACTGCATATTATACATGTAAAATGGATTATGACATGATTATGTCTTTCTCCTGAATCGTTAGACTATCTTTGCAGATGACATGCCTCCATGGAATCTCCAGAGCATTACTGGCTAGGTTGTTACAGAAACCGCAGACAAAACTGGCATCTATTTGGATATAATGAAATTTAAGTTTCATCCATGTGGACTACACTCCAGTTGTCGAATAAGCTCCTTGGTGTTGGGGGAGTAGCTGGTGGTCTGCCAGGGCTAAACAAAAATTCTGGGACACACCCTCCTTTTCATTGATTGCAGAAGAGGTCGCACACTTTACAGGAAGCTGTCCTTGGATGGCTGGTCCACTCCACAGGTGTGTGCCACTTTGGTGAAGGTTTTGGCATAGCACCTGATCAGTGGTGGCAATTTCTTTTCAACATTAGAGGGGGTGGGAACGAACCCAGACGGTGGTGTAGTGAGCCATATAGGCTTTGTATGAGGTTTCACTTTTTAGGGGGATCTATTAATGTTCTCCCCCAAGAAATCTATTGGAGGGGTGCATGTCCCCCAAGGGATCGCCGTCAATGCACCTCATTAAGAATTTCTGGCCCTTAGACCCCTCCAACCCGACTCTCTCATAATCAGGGGCAGGTAATCCACACCATTCAATCTGAGAGACTTCACAATTCATTGACCAGCATCCAGCTATTGTTACACCATACACAACACAGGGGTAATGTATACCTTCTTAACTGACAACATCTTCATAGTCTATTCACAGTTCACTTGTTAGCAACCAGCTACTGTTATACTGTACACAATAGGTCTTCATTTTGGGCTCAAGACACATAACTGCTGTTCAGTGATGCGAATCAGATTAGTCCTTGGCACAGCCTAAATAAAAATGTATATTATATGCTTGGGAGGACTTTGTGCAAAATCCATGAATGATTGATGGACCATTCCTCGTAAGGATGGTTATTTTATCATGTGATACACATGTATTTTGCGTGCACCCCTTGCTCATTCTCAATATTTACGTCAGATGTTTTTAAAACCTTGGCAGTGTTTTGACTGCACAGGTGCGGTTTTCTTTTGTTCTTCTCATCGTTGATCTTCTGAGATCTTTTTGCACATATCATCCCTGTTTTGACATAGTGACGAATGTGCAAAAGCAGTTTTTCGATTTGAGTGACGAATGTGCAATTTACAAAGTTTAATTGCAAATTACCATGATTAACAAGGATCTGTTTTTTTGTGTGTCTTTTACTGATTATTTACAGTTTAAATAGTTTATGAATGAAAGAAAACGAGAAAAACAAACATAAGATTGATAGTAATATGCCTTTAAAGACATTCGCCACTATGTCAAAACAAAAAAATACTTTTCCAGTCGATCCTACATTCGTCACTATGACAAAACAGGGACGATAGAATAGCCTGCATAATTGTTCTTCTATTGCTTTCTGATGGTAGTCAAGATCCATGTTACTGTTAAAGAATTAAGTTGTTAATTTTCTGATGCATTGTGAATAAAGGAAGTGAAAATAATTTGTTTGGCTTCTATCTAATTGAACAAGAATTGTTAGTTTTAATTAAGGGAGTATGAATTTAATGTCAATATGATTAAAAGGGAAAATTAAGCCATAATGTAAATGTGTTGTTACCATTCCATGGGCTATAACAAATTTGTACTGAGAGAAATTTTGTACCTTAATAACTTGAAGAAAGTTTTTTATAAAAACTGTCATCAGTTCTTTACTGATTTTTTTTGTTGTTGTTGCAGGTTGTAGAAGTTGAAAGGAATACCCAACAGTGGTGTAGCTAGGCACTGGCTTTTTTTTTTTTTTGGGGGGGTGGGATAGGATTACATTTTACGGGTGATATAAATGATGCAAACCGAGTTGGAACAATTACATCATATTCTGTCATTTCTTTTTGGGGGTAACGGGCAGGGCCTGTGCAAGGCGGAGCATGACCCTTGCCCCCCTTTGACTATGCCCCTGATACCCAAACACCTGTACTTGGCAGGTCAATACATCTCTGTCTAATATGGGTAGCAAAACTTTCTTTTGAGGTTGACCCTCACTGGCAGTTTGCATGTTTCGCATGGTTCTTAAATCTATTCTTGGTTCAATGAAGATTCTAATGGGAAACTTTCAGAAAAAGTTATCATTATATATTAAAGGATTAGCTCAGTGGTCAAGCATGTTTATCTTATATAAAAGAGGACTTAAAAAAGATTTTGAGAAATCTGAGGCTGCGACATTATCATTATATATTAAAGGATTAGTTCAGTGGTCAAGCATGTTTATCTTATATGAAAGAGGACTTCAAAAAGATTTTGAGAAATCTGAGGCTGTGACATCACAACTAGTATGATATCAGTTGTTTCTACATAAATGATACCAAATATAGAAGTTGCATATCTCCATAACAGAATAAGATTTTTGAATGCTTCCTTCACCATTTTGTTTCTTTTGAAGTCATCTTTCATATAAGATAGATAAACTTGCTTGACCACTGAACTAATGTTTTAATTCAATGCCCCTCATGCCCGAGTCAGCTCAATATTGGAGTCATGCCCTCCAGACTCGGGATGAGGATGACGACACTTGGGCACCGATCTTATATATTCAGGCAAAGATGTAAAATCTTTAATCATGCTAGATTTCTCGATACTTAAAATTGACAGATTCATTGGGATTTTTCCTTCATAAAAGGTTTTAAAGTCGGGGAAAAAAATCTTTGCCCCTGAGTAAGATGATCCCATACATCCAGCCCCGGGTCGGAAGGCCCAATAGACTGAAGGTTCGATAGTCTAAAAGAAACACCCAATAGTGCGAAGGTACAATAGTCCTAAAGAAAAAGCTCAGTAGTCCGAAGGACTAATTCGGACTATTCAACCTTTGGATTATTGGGCCTTCGGCCTATTGAACCTTCAGACTGTTGGGCTTTTGGCCCATGAAAAGTTTGTAGTACCAGAAATAAAAGTAGTGCTTTTGGTTTAAAATTTTGAGTGTTATTAATTTCCAGGGGTTCATGTAGGAACTCAAAGTGTTCTTGAGTTTAGATGAACAGGCCTTTGTAGAAGGTTGCACACCAAGCCATCTTGTAAGAATTTTATTGGATAATTTATTACAGAAAAGCAACTCGTTTTGGCTAATAAATTGAGTAAAGCTGCCAGAAATATTACGCGATCAGAGGAGCTAATAGAAGTTGATCCAGTGATGCGGTCATCTCCGAAAAAGGGGAAGGGGGGAGAATGACAGTGAAATTTTATGTCCAGAACCAAAAAGTGGGGAGACATAATTAGCCAGTGTATGCATGCCGGGAGGGAGAGGGGGTGACATCAGTGACATTTGGTGTTAAGATCCAAAAAGATGGATAGACGAATTAATCAGTATGTGCCGGGGGACAAATATAGAATATTATGTCAACATTTGAAGATGTGCAAATACAATGGACCTTGAAAATTTAATTGATGGAAAATGCATGGGGCCCGGCCGAAATCAGTTTTCCCCCATATGGTCATATACTATGCCGACGTCACGGGGTCAAATGGATTTTTATGGTGCGAGTTCAAGAACCGCCTGCTGCACCCTCACACATGCTTGTTCACATTGTTATCTGTTTCATCTCATCTTTCAACTGTTCAATGTTAATCTTAAGCATAGTGTTGGACATAATGGTATTTCTGTGTTAACATTTTTGCAAGCTCATTGCAAATTTTAATAAAAAAAACATTTGCACATTTGAACTATTAATTGTGTCATACTTGTAGTTAGCTATAACAACAAAAATCAATTTAAATTTCAAAAGACATAATACCTATCCAATGACAATAAAGTAATGAGGAAAGATGTTTCTCAGATATTTGTCTTCATTTATTACATTGTACATTCATTATCTTGACATCTAAACACAGCATCATTCATGAATATTTGTGAAAATGACCTCACTTTGATAGACATGAATATCCCATTAAAAAGATATTGACAAGACACCGACAACACTTTCAAATCAATTAATACTTGAAACTTTTCAAAAATACATCAGTTGCATTCCAAAAAACTGCATTTATATTGAAAATTAAACATTAAAAAAACACACTTTAGTTAACGTTGCAAGGTATTGCACAATATTTACATTTGTAGGCCTGACAAGAGTCTGCAAATCTCACTCAAAAAGGTTATGTCAACCAGCTTCAAATTCGTTCTTTTGTACACTGTGATGAGTGGTATACTTTTCCCAATGTGAATTTGCATTACAATAATTGTTTAGTTCAAGCTTCCCACAAAAAAAATAACATTTTCATAAGTAGTCGCGAAAAATACCATAACAACCAGTGGAAACAATCATTAAAACCGTCACTATGAAAAATGAATATTCATAATTATTGACATGCGCATATCGCATTGGAACTAAGTTTGTGTTGCTGCATCCGGATTGGACATATGTGGGGTTGTCTCGGCCTTGCACTGCTGCCGAGTATGGCCCACTCCCCCTCATGGATAAAATAATCTCATGAAAACACAGTAAATCACTCCTATCTAAGATTTTCTACAATAATCTCCAAAATAACATGCTGAAAAGTTTCTCTTTAAGACAACCTGCACTTGACACCTGAGTTAATCCTGAAAACTCAGGTATGACAATTACCAACCCAACTTCCTGTTCAGTGTATTGTATTTTCACTCCAAACGATGATTGTTTATTTGCCAACCATGCACATCACTGCCAAGTAGCCCAAGGAAAGTGTATAAGAATACACAAAGCCAGAGCTACAGAATCGAGGCACTTTTGTGATTCAAATCACTCATCCCTGTTAGGTGTCTTAGTGGGAGAAGTTTGTTTTTAAACTGGTGATAAAAATAGCTGTGTATCTTAATGCTAGAGGTAATAATGTGCATTAACTGTGAATGATTGACGGACCATTTCTCCTAAGGAAAGATATTGCTTCATGAACAGCAGATCAGGCTGGGCTGAGTCAATAAATAGCTGGAACAGCACAAGTAAATTTTTGGAAAGGAAGGGAGGGGCTCAGGGCCCTTAGGGGGTGAGGCAGACAAATGATCTGATATGTCAAAGGAGGAGTCGCATCCTTATTTCTGGTCGCTGCATCAAACCATTACTTTGCAGCTTTGCCTCAACTTCTAATAGAGGGCATTGTCGCCACTGAACGAGAGCCTCAGAGAGTTGGAATTATCCAAGAAAATTTTCGTTACATGGCACCTTTTCTTCGTGAAACTTCATGGATGTAAGCAAAATTAAATTTCTATGCTATCGTTTATTCCATGTCATTTTTTCTGTGTCAACTTCCTTACTTAATTATATATTCATCACAAGTAGTTTTAAGTACCTGAAACTCGGATACTATATTGTACACATAAAATTGTACATACACGGCACAACAGAGCAATGTGTACAAGACACAACCAGGATACAACAAGTGAAAAATGCAACGCATTGTACAAGCTCATGATACAATAAGTTTGTTTGTTTGTTTGATGAGGTCTTAACGGCACCACGACAACGGAGGTCAAATTGTGCCTGAGAGGTCAGATCATTTTAGAGGTAGAAAGGAAAGAGACCAGGGGAAGAATGAGAGAAATTCAAGAACAAAAGCCAGAAAGCTGTGATCGAGAGAGGAGGTGCATGGGTAAAACAAAGTAGAGAGGGAGTGGAAGAGGAGAATTAAATATGGTTGTAGAGGGATGCATGCTGAAGGAAGGAGACTATTTTATCTGGAGGATTTTTTTGGAAGAACTCAGCAATTGAGTTGTGGGGAGCGAGGGAAGCTCTGGAGAGGTTGTACGCAACAGTGTTCGAGAGCGACGTGACAACTGCTTCTATTCTCTTAAACTATTTTCGCTCCATTTTCTCTCCAATTTGCACCATTTTGTTTTATAACTTCATTTTCGGATTTTCTTCTCGGTGGATGGGCTTTTATTCTCGGTGAGATCGTTTCTTTTCTTTTTCTCTATTATATTTTCCCTCGTTCTGTCCCGACTTTTCATGCCCTTCGTTATTTATACAGCGGCCCCCATATAGTGGTTCCGCGATTTTTTTCTAGCTGCCTCGGGTCTCTCGGCCCTTGGTTTTTCTTTCATAATGACGGCGCCTATGCAGTGACCTTGACCCCCCCTCCCCCCGTGACCCACCTGCTACCATCATTGACCATTCTACAACCCCAATCCCAAAAATCCTTATAATCCATGCCACCAACAAGCAGGAAAGCTTTAAAAGTTTCTCCTTTCCTCATCCATAAAGCCCTCTTTGGCCTTGTCGGTACCCTCCCCAAAGTCTCTACCCTTAGATCCGGTGATCTCTGGTGCACTGCACCAGGGACACACAAGCCACCACCCTCCTTTCCACCAAACCCTATCCAACTCTGGTATCGACATCACAGTCACCCCCATCGTTCCCTAAACTCCAGCAAAGGCGCTACACGCACCCGCGATCTTGCATACATGACCGATGACGACCTCCAAGTAGAACTAGCTAACCAACATGTAACTGAAGCCCGTCGCCTCGTTCTAAAGAGAGACGGAGCCGAAACTCCCACCAACACCATATTTCTTACCTTCGCAACACCAACTCTCCCCTCCCACATCATTGCCGGCTACCTGAGAATCCAGGTCGCCTACATTCCTAACCCTTTACGTTGCTATAATTGTCAGAGGTATGGCCACGGAAAAACTCCTGCCACAGCCAAGCGCGCCAGGTAACTGCGGAGCCCCGGACCATGACAACACCTCCTGCACCAACCCCACTCTGCACAAATTGTGACGGTAAACACCCAGCAAACCATCCCTCCTTCTCGAAAGACTGTCCCACCTGGCTTCAGGAAAAACAAATAACAAAACTTAAAACCCTTAACCCCAACATAACCTACCCTGAGGCCAGGAACAATTCCTCGCTTCTCTTAACTCCAAGCCTTCCTACTCAAACGTAGTCTCCTCTAACTCTAATTCCGCCCCAAACACAACTAACACAACAAAACTAACTCCCATGCCCAAACCGACCTCACCTGGCTCTTCTTACCTAGTCCTAAGCCCATCACCATTTCCAACAACCCAATCACACCCAATACCCACACCACCTCCACCACCACTTCTCTCCTCAACCTCCCTTCCTACTCTAAAGCCCATACCGCCCCCTACACCAACACCACTAATACCTTCATACATCAAGCTAAAACCAGCCAAGCAAACAATCAACAAACCAACCAATAAACAACCAACCAAAAAACAACCAATCAACAAACAACCAATCAACAGGTGTATAAGAAAGCTCCCTGAAAAGGAAGTAATACAAAACCTTCGGTCTGCTTAATTAGATTTATGCTACAAATAGCCTAATAATCTTCCCTCACCAAGTAGATATAATTAGTTTCATTTTCATTAGTGACACATGCAAACTTGTTTACACCTTGTTTGCACTTTTATGAAAACTTGTTTGCACATGAAAACTTGTTTACATGCATGAAAACTTGTTTACACCTTGTTTGCACTTTTATGAAGACTTGTTTGCACATGAAAACTTGTTTACATGCATGAAAACTTGTTTACACCTTGTTTGCACTTTTATGAAAACCTTATTTACGCATGAAAACTTGTTTACACCTTGTTTGTGCTTTGATTTACAAACAAAACTTGTTTTACACATAAAAACTTGTTTACACCTTGTGTGCACTTTTACTAAAACCTTGTTTACACATAAAACTTGTTTACACATTGTTTGGGCTTTTATGTGCAAACAAAACTTGTTTACATGCATGAAAACTTGTTACACCTTGTTTGCACTTTTATGAAAACCTTGTTTACACATAAAAACTTGTTTACACCTAGTTTGCGCTTTTATTAAAACCTTGTTTACACATGAAACTTGTTTACACCTTGTTTGCACTTTTATTTACAAACAAAACTTGTTTTACACATGAAAACTTGTTTACACTTTTTTTGTGCTATTATGAAAAGTTTGTTTACACATGAACTTGTTTACACCTTTGTGCTTTTATGAAAACCTTGTTTCCACATAAAATCTTGTTTGCTCTTTTATTTACAAACAGAACTCGTTTACACACGGAAACTTGTTTACACCTTTGCGCTTTTATGAAAAGCTTGTTTACACCTTGTTTGCACTTGTTTTTACAAACAAAACTTGTTTACACCTTGTTTGTGCTTTTATGAAAACTTGTTTCATGAAAACCGTGTTTAGTGTTAACACAATTTTTATTTCTATTCACAATTACAAAACATGAAAATTGTTTACACATTTTTTTTTATATTACATTTACAATTACAAAACTTGTTTGCGCTTTTATTTATAAACATTTAGAAAATTCATGCACAGTTTTGAGGTGTTACAGACTGCGGTGATTGGGAAAAACCAACAACAACGAGAGAAAACATAGAAACTCAACTCGTCTTTTATACTTATTTATTCTCTCTATCAACAACAACATGGCATTTTAGCTACTTCGGGTGGGTATTAAGAGTACATCATTGTCTTGTCCATATATACAATTTCATATGAAGATCAAACATTGGTCACATCTGTCAGTCTGTTAATTCATGAACCGCTGTTCAAGTAATACTTTTTTCTCTTTGGTAATTTCAATTTTACGCTTGACACTATACATCAAAGTAAATTAGTCAACAGTTTTCTTAAAATCAGGGGTTATCCGCACCATTCAACCCGAGAGACTCTTCACAATTCATTGACTAGCATCCAGCTATTGTTACACCATAACCAACATGGGTAATCTATATCTTCTTAACTGACAACATCTTCATAGTCTATTCACAGTTCACTTGTTAGCAACCAGCTACTGTTACACTGTACACAATAGGTCATTCATCTTGGGCTCAAGCCACATAACTGCTGTTCAGTGATGTGAATCAGATTAGTGTTTGGCAGAGCCTAAATAAGAATATACATTATATGCTTGGGAGGACTTTGTGCAAAACCCATGAATGATTGATGGACCATTCCTCGTAAGGATGGTTATTTCATCATAGATATGCTTTTTTCCTCTTTCTGTCTTTGTAGTTACTGGGTCACTGAAGCGGAACGAGCCCGACTTTGCTGCTCGGAAGACAGAGGACCCTTCAATAATCAGGATAGCAGATGTGTGTGTGAGATTCTTTTCAGATTTTCACACGCGCTTCTGGATCTTTGTCTTTTCAGATATGCTTTTTTCCTCTTTCTGTCTTTGTACTTACTGGATCACTGAAGCGGAACGAGCCCAACTTTGCTGCTCGGAAGACAGAGGGCCCTTTAATAATCAGGCTGTGCTTAACCCTTACTCTACCACATGGCAATATTCACGTTGTTTTGGGTGCCCCATCTTTGACTCCGCCTCCCAGGCGCATTTTCAAAGTGTTGGTAGAGCAAGGGTTAATCAACCCGCAACAAGTGCAGCATGGTCCAGGAGAGAGCTCCTGGTTTCTGTAAGGATTGATCGCCCTCATTACAACCCTACTGCTGTGTTTGCCCTTCTGAAAGGCATAGGTATGAGATCCTGCTAAGGACCTCCTTGCAGTCTAGTTAAAGTCTGCTGGTTTTGTGGACGTTGTCTTTTCTAGCATTATGAATTTTTGGCCTTTAGACCCCTCCAACCCGACACCCCAGATTTTTTTTAAATCAGGAGTAATCCACACCATTCAACCTGAGAGACTCTTCACACTTCATTGACTAGCATCTAGTTATAATTATACCATACACAGCACAGGGGTAATCTATACCTTCTTATCTGATAACATCTTCATAGTCTATTCACAGTTCACTTGCTAGCAACCAGCTACTGTTACACTGTACACAATAGGTCATTCATCTTATGAAGCTTGCTATATAACTGCTGTTCAGTGATACGAATCAGATTAGTCCTTGGCAGAGCCTAAATATAAATGTACATTATATGCTTGGGAGGACTTTGTGCGAAACCCATCAATGATTGATGGACCATTCTCCATAAGGATGCTTATTTCATCATGGTGTTCAGGTTAGGCGGCAGTTTCTGCCAAACTTATAGTCGGTCCAGGGTTCGGGGAGTAATGTCACGTTTGTCACTGTGGTCAGGGCAGACCTCAACTTAGAGGACGATGTCATTAAGTTTGTTTTGTCAAAGTTTGGGAAGGTTCTTTCCTCTCGTTTTTGCACGTACAGGGAGTACCCTAAAGTACTCAACGGTAACCGGCAGTACCGGATGAGGTTGGAGGCCGAGATACTGTAGTATTCTCATGTTTATCCATAAATATGTATAAACGACTGGGTAACCAAGTGTAATAGGTCATAAGGTCAACATAATTACAGCGAACAGCATTGACTCCCAGATTTGACTGTTTTATACTGGTGATGATTGGGATCAATCCATCAAATCTCAATCGTGAAATGAACCGTAACTATTTAATGAGTCGTATTTGTGCAGAATTTTTTCACAATCGATACAACAATTGCATTTTCCATCGTGTTCTTTGACTCTCCTATATTCATATTGCTGCATCCTATTAAACACACTTATTTTATACGGAATA